>JALMLS010000499.1:0-57661 GCA_038496445.1 Trichosphaerium sp. ATCC 40318 | reverse complement strand
AAAAAATGAGGTTTGTACCAATGCTGCAAGTTCTGAGCATACTTCAAGTCTACCATCATATCATTGAATCTGTACATACTACATACACACATGTTAAACCTTACCACCCTTATTTTAAAAATATAATACGTACCTGGCGCTTATATCGAGTACAAACTTAGCTATTTTTGGTTTACTTCCGAAACCAACTTGATTCTTGCTAGGACTTCCACGTCTTTTATAAATAGTTTTTTCTCCTGTTATCCCTTCAACAAGCTTACTATCATCTAAATCCCCTGTAGTCTGATGCTTCAACCATTCACGGTCATTGCTATTTTTAGCTTCCAATCCTTTTTTATCACGTGTTAAAAACCAACAGATCAAACTGAAAAAAGATTTTGCGTTCGCCTGTTTTTAGCTGGAAAAAATTTGTCTCTAGAGAGCTGTTGTAACTTCTGTTTTTACCTTGAAGTATGACACGTAATTGTGCTACTTGGTCTTTAATATCTTTTGCATATTGCTCATAAACAGAAGCATCATACTTAGACATTTCAATTTCCTTTAATTTCTTAGCCAATGCTTCACGTCCCATCTTTCTTGCAGCTTCCTGTATTTCTTTAGGTACACTATTCTTTTCTTCATCTGATATTTGATGAACAGGATTACCTGCACAGTTTGGTTAAGCGCCAAAGATTGAAAAGATTTAACTGAAAACCAAAAGAACAAAAGAAAAACTACCAGAATCAAGTCTGTATGGTCCTCCTTTACCGCCTAGACCAGCAGTATCTCTACCTCCAGAACCACCTGCCCATGTATTTCCTCCAACGTGAGGAGCATTAGTTGGGTCTACCTTGCCATGTTTGGGCGCTGAAACCTACTCAACCGTAAGAACGAGTCTGTAACATGAACTAACTTCTTTTCCGTTCTTGTAGTACTTGATTTCCAAGTTTTGCCTTATAGCACGTGCTGCTGCACCACGTGTAGTGCTAAGAAAATCTCCTGATAGATTGAACTGGCGTTTGTTGAGTACAGAAGTAATGAGCTTCGTAACTTCGCTGTTAAACAAAATAAGCAAAATATCACTGCAAAGTTATCGTACGCATTGTATGCATCAAAGTTGAAAACGTTTTCAAGAGCCATCTCCATACTCTCATCAGGGTATTGGTTCAAATGTTTCACAATATTGACAACTTCTCTAGTTGAATAAGGATACGATAACATGCCCTAAGTGTTGTTAGCACGTGAACAAATTGTTTAACTAGCTTACCTGTTCATGCAATTTGCGTAAATCTTGAAAAACATATGTAAGCTTTTGTAATGTTATCTCAGGAACGTTTGGTCCATAATTCTTTAACAACAATAGCTCACTACTCTGGCCTGGATTATCAACAGCGTGGCTTTGTAATGGTTAGTACACAAGAAGTTGAAATAGTCCGTTAATTACCAGCTAAACATTGATCCACACTCTCTATAAAAGTCATTCCCTAAGAACGGCCATCCAGGTCTATACTCACGAATTAGTAGAAAAGTAAATCATTTATTATAATACCTGTTGGCTAGTACTATCATTCGGAAATCAGGGTGAATTTCAATTATGTTTTCATTTGTTGAAAGCGCAGCTCGTTCTTTTGATAAGATACGCCTATTACTATTATTAGAGACTGAACGAGAGTGGTGAGTACTTTACCTTTGATCAGATAATGTCATTTCTCCATCAATAAGGTTTTTAAGAATACATACAACTTCAACATCCGCTTTATCTGCTTCGTCTTTTTTGTGCATTAGTATTATACAAAAAACAACAGAACATGATTCTTCGCACCTACTACCAAGATGTGACCATTTCGAACTGCACGTACTAGTGGTGAATCTTCGTATGTAATAGCTCCATCTACAATAGTAGCTTGACAAGTCAAGGACGCCACTAGATCTTGTTAGAAACGAAATTGTTGGCAGGTTTGGATAGCGAACCAGTTGTATCTCTGTGCAGTTGAATGTACTGTCTAGGAAGTGAAAACTTTTCAAGGAATCTATCTATGTTTGTTTTAATTTGGTTTGTTTAAAGTGAGTTTTGAGTTACCTGTGAGCTTATTCTTTCCTGTTCCTTGGTTACCAATGAGAAGTAAGTGTTCACCAAGTGCAAAATCCCGTTCCATATCTGTTAGTATATCAACATGTTCTGGAATATCAAAGAACTGCGGTTTAGGTACAAGATGCGATTCTGAAGACTTGTAAGGTTCCATTGATAAGTCACAATTATCATATAGACTCTCTTTACTCTATATTACTTTAACAAGGCACTATCACATGATAAACGTACTGATTTGGTGATTGAGAATTTTTTAAGAATGCGTAGTAATACTTTCTTGGCTGTTGCTGGTAAGAATCGTACAAGAAGCGCCTGATTTAGTACTTCGTATATACCCTTATCATTTACACCTTCTGATATGGCACTTACTTTTCGTAAGGCACGTATTTTCTGCCGTAAAGAAACAGGACTTTTTGAGAATTCGACAGTGTTGTTAATTTCTTCTACCACATCAGAAACCGTCCTTGTTACTTTCCTCGATGCATTAGGAACGTGCACTGAAAGTATTGACTCTTCTTCGTTGCCTGGTATCCCTTCTATTGTAAGGAATTGGAACAATGTCTGAACTTCCTTTGTGAAGAAATTCTCGGATGAGTTCGATTTTGTGTTAGCTGTAACAATAATCCTATTTTAACTTCAACTTTTTACCCATTTTAACTTTACAATGTACCTAAATGATGGATGTATAGGAACAAGATTCTTTTCCTTTAATTGTTCTTTCGTATATTCTTTTAAAAGATCTTGATAATGTTGATGAGAAATAAGACGTGTGCCATCACAAAGAACAACCTATTATCAAAACATAACGTTAGGAGAAATAAACTCTTCAAATTAATGGAGATTATACCTCTCTGTCTAAAAACAGCTGTTGTAAACTTGCAATAGCATCTGAACCAAGCCGATCAGCGTTATCAAGAACAGCTATTTTTCCTATAATTTCAGTTAGCTTAGAATCGACTAACACAAAACTAGTTTACCATTTATAGCTGCATTAATAAGACCTGAATCTTTCCAATAAGTATCACCATTTTCACGTGTCATGCGACGCTTATATCAACGTTAATACTTGACTACGATAATGAAACGTAGAGTTTAACATACCTGAAGCAAATCGCGATAGTTCATATCTTTGTAAAGCAAAACAGTTTCAATCTCATATCCAAGTAAAGAAGCAAAATGCATTATCAACCTCGTTTTACCACTTCCTTTAGGACCAACCTAATGCAAATGTAAGTGTAAGTATGTACATACACTGATAATAAATTAATAATCCGTACTATGCATATATCAGAATCAACAGCATGAGACATAAGCATAGACATGATAACTCGCTTCAATGAATCAGTAACGACATATTGATCATCGCCAATTGATTTTCCTTGTCCGCAAGGTACGTTGACTTTAAATAGGCGGTCAGATATAGAAATTTGTATTTCCCTTGTAGCATATACATCATCGCTATTGGCGTTCGGTGACACGTGATAATCTTTGAACATTGAAGAAACTTTTGCTTTGTCCATGTCAAACAAGTTATCCATTTTAATATTACTCATCGACCTTACAGAACGAATCATATCTCGTACAACACTCTCAGATTTTCTTGCACCACCATCTGCTAATTCAAGTGGAAATACGTTTTGTACAACTGAACGCAATGGCAGGTTTTTAAATTTTTCGACAAGCTTTTAACAACAGTTAAACTCGCTGAATATCACTTTACCTACCTTATAAATTTGCTCTATTCCTTGATCAGGGAACTCTAGATCACTAGAAATCAAGTCTGTGTAATTTTCTATGGATTGAATATGAGACAAGAGTCTTAAGTGACCAACTTTGCTAAGAACGAAATCTTACCTTGTGAGTACTCTTGATATTCTCTAAGAACTTCGGCAAACTTTACTACTCCCGTTACGTCTTCGCTGGCATCACCTAAGCCACGCCCAATTATATCAATCTGGGTACTCGATGATATCGGAGGAATAAGACGAGCTTGAAACCTTGATCGTAGTGGAGGATCCAAGGGATTTCCTTTGTATTTAGACTAGTAGTTTACATCAATAATACGAGTTTTACACCAAGAATTAATAGTAAGTAGTGATAATCATACCGGTAGAGCTAAAGCAATAGTTCTAAAGTCATCATGAACACGAACAATCTGTAAATTATCTAAATCTTCCTTTGTATTGCCTTTCTTGATCAACTCATCATAATTCTTTGGATTCATTAAGAAACGACCATCCTCTAATTGCATCTCACGGTTCTCCAATAGATTATTCTATGTCATATTATCTTGTGAGACCGTAATGCACATACATAAGATGTTCTTAAAATAGTTTATGAAAGAAAAAAATCACGTGACATACCAAAATAGGCAAAATATTCCTTTCTGCTTTTTCCAATCCAATAATGATCAAAACGCGTCCGTGTATTGCAGCACGGACTGCCACAGAATCTATAAACGATGCAGTCTTATTTACAATTTCTCTACGCTACCAAGGAAAAAAAGAAGCGTCAACACAAGCCACAGAAGTACAATTTTGATCAAAGTTTCAAAGTAAAAAAAAGCAAAAATAAATTACTTGTTTTAAGTCTGGTTCTGAAGTATCCCTTGTGATAGATATAACTTCGCATTCTCTGTTTGTAAGTTCACAATATCTCATAGCTATCCACCTCTTAAGTGAACCAGGTGGTCTGTTGTGACGACAAGTCAGAAAATGGTCTTTTTATCATTTGACAGTTCACCTTAGCATGTCAGAACTGTTTTAGCGTACCCTAGTAGTATAACATCTTGTTTTAACAAGTCTTTTTTGAGAATCCACTCAATATGCGACAAAGTCTCCCTGCTGTCCAATATTGATCGAGCATACCACGATTTTTGGCGTGTAGAAGGTATATGCTCTACTGCGCCAGGCTTTAAGGGATATTCAACAGAACCAAGTTGGAGCTCTTTAACACGTAAAAAAAATATTCGCTTACGCATTACAACGTACTCAGGACGCTAGATTTGCTACTTTGAGAGCAAAAACGTAGTTTTACGTTTCTACAAGCCTTTTGGTGCCTAAATTGAGCACAAAATGCACCTCTCTTGGCTCGTACAGCCCTCAGCATGCTTTACACGACAAGAATCGTTCTACAGCATAAGTTGTCTTGCTTAACAACTCAGACGCTGTAAACCTTCACCACGTGTTGTCATTAAACCAATGTACTAAATACGATTACAATGGTGGGTGTCAACAATGACTGAGTTCAAATAATGCAAAGTATGAAAAAAAACATAAACACGACCAAACCAATACGACTAATATCTCAAATATGTTACAGCGTTTACAATTCAAGTACAACTCTTACCCGAACTTCATGAGATGTAAGGAAGTCTTGGTAACGTGGTAGACTGATTTTTTTGGATTTTTTTTTATTTTTTTACTATCAACTTACAAAAAATACAACACTGCGCTTAATTATCACTCACTCGCACGACGTTGTCGGTAGGATATGGTGGAGGGAGGTTAAGGGTAATGATCGAAGTGGCTAAGGACTTAAAAAGCGGTACTAATTAACCTTCTTTTTACGTCTCTGGACTTGTCTTGCTGGAGGAGCGGCAGGTTGAGCATCCAAACTCCAAACATTTTCGTCGTAAGGATTTTGAGGTAAGGCCTTGTTCTTTGCCTTCTGCTTTGGAGGCTTCTTGTAATACTTGGCGAGAACCTCATCTTTATCATGCTTGTAGAATACCTTCTTTCCATCGACAGATGTACGCATTTGGAGAATATGAAGGAATGAGCGATTCTGACCCAAAAAGTCGATTAGAGTCTTTTTCTTATCAGCAGTATCGTCAGGTTGAATCAAATAGTGTCGGACGGTTGTTTTTAGCTTATAACTAATAACAAACTCGCCTTCGATACGTTTTGAAAGACGAATGATAAAAGTTCCTGCTTCGTGGCCTTCAAGCTCTCTCTCCGCGTCAGAACCTGTAACAAACGCACACAAGTAGCTAAAAGAGGAAGGTAAGCACAATTAACAGAAAAAAGTTATGGGAAAAAAAATTTCAAAACTTTGTATTTCAAAGCAGTACCCATTCTCAAACAACCAAAGGAGGTATTTTTGGTAACGGATCTTCTTCAAGCCAGGTCCTATCCAGTTCCAAAACTTTTCAAATTCGCGTTGAGTAATGTTCTTCTTATCCTCTACAAATACTCATTTAATAACTAACACATAAAACGTTGCAAAGTGAAGGTACTGCTATACTTACTTATGCCAAGGCCGAATTTCGAAATGAGTAAATAGTCAAAATCAGTCAAGAAAAGAGGACGCTTTACGTTAGAAACCTCTTGCTTGGTTGCTGTCAAGTAATGCTTTTGAAAGTAATTCCAGAAGCAAGGAACAGTGATTTCAAATTTCTCTACAAAAAAAGTTATTCACTCAGAAAATCGAATAAAACCAAAGCTTACCTTTGAACGCATCGTCCTTGAGCCAAGAACCTGCTGCGTCCTTCCACTGTGATCCAGTGTTTGTCATTGAAATAAAAGGTTGAGAAGCGTTACTCTCGAGGTTCTTAGTGATGGTAGCGCCGTCAATAACGACCTAAAATAAAGTCAAAAAAAAAAAACAAGCCGAACTAAAAAAACTCATTCAAGGTTTAGCGTACCTGAACTTGAACGCGGAACTTCATGCGAACCAGGTTAGGAAAGGTACCAGCATTGAATTTAAGCTCATTGAAGACGGCAATACCAGTCTCGTTGAAGACTTGTTTGGAATTCTCGAGTTCCTGATTGTTTCTTTTGATACGTTGTGCCGCTTCAATCAATTCAGGTGCGACATGTCCCTAAAATATTATTTGAGTGCACAAGAAAGCAAAGAAATACAAAAAATAAAACAATTGAGAACGTACGGTTGTAATATGTGAGACACGAGCGGAGGTCAACAAACGAAGAGAAAATGTGCCGATAGGTTTTTCCTTAAAGACAGGACCAGCGCGCTCTTGTGTTAAGCCTAAAAACACAGGCGAATCGCGTCTAAAGTAACGAAGATAAGTACAAAAACGTCTTCGAGCCAAAAGCAAAAAAAAAAAAAAAATCACAACCGGATTGTGTACCTTTGACCTGGAGGGTTCGTTACCATGTATTTAACATCCCCTTGGTATAACGTCAATTGAGGAATGAGATAAGTCTCGATAAATTCGCGAATGGTTTCCAAAGCTTTAAAGTCTTTAGGTTCTAGAAAGTGCATCGTTTCAAGCGTCTAAAAAGCGTTAAACGGTCTAATTTAACGTAAAATGACAAACATTCATGAATTAGGAAGAAAAGTCAAAGGAGGTCATTTTTTAAAGCGTTCGAAATACGGACCTTCAGTTCGGCCAAAATGCCAGTGAGTTGATTCCTTGTTGTTTTTAAGGAAGCGTCTACGCCTGTTCCGTCACCTCGCATAATGTTCGCCCGAATATGCTTCAAGCTCATTTCAATGGCTTTAATTTCGGTGTAGTGTCTACATAATAATAAGTGCTATAGTTTCTAACAACAAACAAGGTGAACCAACGGTCACTTTTTAATTTCTTTTTTTTGATCCAAAAGCGTCTATCGGGAAATTCATTACGTACCGGCCTTGTGCAAGCTTTTGAAGGGCTGAAATACCGGTGTCTTGTATGTTGTTGTGGGTGATTCCAGTACCACCGAGAGCATTCGATGGACCTCTTGCCGTAGCGTTTGGTGGAATACCCTACACAGAGTTCGTCAGAAGCCAAAAAATAAAAAAAGTGCGTTCACAAAACGATTGTTAGGAAAAATACATGTACGACGCGTTGTACATTATTTTGACGCTGTACGTACCGTGAGGGTTGCCACAGATTGTGCTTGAGCATTTGAAGGTGCTTCTAGGCGCTGGATCTTTCTTGGTGGCTCGAGAGACGGTTCTGATTTTGGGGCCAAACTAACACCCTGCGTTGGTTTTGAAGCTCTGGGGGCGAGTGGGGGTAGACCAGGAACAACTTGAGGAGGTTGCTGGCCAGAATGATCATTACTCTGCTGCAAGTTGTTCATAGCGCCCCCAGAGTTCAGAAACGCTATAGGATCACTCGAGCCAAGAGAATAAAAACCTTGTAGGTCTCCTGAAGCATTTCTAACAATTATTTAAGAGAAACGGTCTCAGATAAAAGAACAGAAATAAGAGAAAACAGAGCATTAAGAGAAAACTAAAGGCAACAAAAGGCCGTACAACGATGGTAACAAATTGTTACTGCCATCAACAAAATCAGACGAGTTGAGCAGGTGGGCGCGTCCCTGTGTGTCATCTAACTTGCGCTTGCTCATTGTTATTTTATAGTAATAGTTCGGGGTTCTTCGTAGCCGTTAGAGCGTAGAAAACAGCGTTTTGTTTTTTCAAAGCAAGTTGAGTTTCTTGATCACTGAAAAAAACTCATAAAACGAGGAGGTGTAGCGAGACAAAACGAAAAGGCCAAATCGTAACACCTGCGCTGGTTTGTACTTGTTGTTCTCGATTTTGCCTATGTTTCAGAAAAAGTTGCTTTAAGAGTAGCGAAGAATTCTTTGTTTATTTTAGTACGTTATACACGCCAATTTGAATACGTATAGCGTGTATGCTAGCTCCATCCAAAGTGAAGTTGTATCTACAGGTTTAGCTATGACCGCAGACACGACGTACGCCGCGCTCAGTGGAATACCCTTCTGCAGGGTAAATACGGCGCTGAAAAAGCGGTTTTGTAGACTAAAATGGTTGTATTAAAGTAGAAAGTCTCCTAACTGTAGCGCGAGCTAACAGTAACTAAAGGCGACAGAGATCGACATAAAAAATTTCAACACTGGCCTGTGGTATGAGTTTAAACTGAGCGAGCACAAGAACACTTGCGTTAACATTAATACAACGTTACGTTGTACCTATCTAAAGGTACCTACAATACAACGTCGTACGGCACAGAAGCAATTCAACAAGCAGGGTACAGTAAAAGTAGGGACACTTTTCGCATTTCCAACGCAATCACGTGCACAAAGCATACAGGTGTCGTGAAGTCTAGCTATAACTTCAAGGTTAAAAAAATCCAACGTACTAGTAAACTTGCATGGACTATTTTAAAGACTGAAAATAAAAAGGAAAACACAAGTCAGATGAGTACAACAACTTTGTCTAATGAAGGGATAAGGTATTTTGTTACCTCGCATGCGCACCACACAGCTCAAAGCTACGACAGTAACAATTGTAAAAAAGTAACCAAGAGTTGGTTTTTTTGTTTAACACTAAACATGAGGCATAGTTGATGCTGGTGAGGACCGCTTATACGCGATTTTATTTAACTTTAGATGACTTTCCTTTCCCAAAGTTGGTTGTTCGTGTCAGGATGACCACCTCCAACATTCTGCCACATGTGTACATTGTCATTGGGTCCGGCGTGATCAGCCACATAATTGGACGTGTAAGGGTGTCGGAACAGGCGATAGTTTGAACCATACAAGACTTTGTACCACATTTGATTCGTTTCGTGTGCGTCACAAGTCCACAACTTGACGTCCTCTCCGTTTGCCGCTATATGGCTGGCATCCAGGCAATAGTTCGTGTCCCTTTTGCGGTAGTTGAAGTAACCTGATATCGAGGCATGTGACTCGATCCAGTGCTGACCATGATCGTTTGGGTCGTACACTCTAATTTTGACACTCTGTCCATTGCTTCCGCCTGATCCAGCATCCATAGCACCGTTGTCGAAGGCTTCTTTCCAGATGACAAAGTATTGTTCTTCTTCTTTTTTGTCTTCTTGAAGTGCAATACACACTGTAAGGAGTATACAAGATACAGCGAGATACAAGAAGGTGCGCATAGTGTATGATTGCTTGTTGTTTGTTTTTTTGTCTGTTGGCAGTTAAGTACTGTGTGCACTGTTTATGTGCAACCGGCTCATTGTTTACTGAACGCTAGAAATTTTACACGTATTGAAAGATTCTGTGGTGTGATACAACTTTGAAAACATTTTATGAACCGCTTTGGTTGTACACAACCCACAGTCTTTTTCTTTTCAAAGATAACAAAGAATGTTAGTATGTCCTTTTACTTGTTTGCGAAGGAGAGCAACACATGGAATCTTTGAGAAAAAAATTATTTGTGCTGTTACAATAACAGGTGCACGAACACAAACAGGTCCTGAAAATTGTTGTATTGTGCTCGCTCTAGATTCTCGTATGAGGGGTGCTACATACCTTTGGCTCTTTTTTTTTTTGCTTGCTCAACGACTTACAGTTTAAAAACCGAAACACTCTCAAACTGCATAGAACAATTAAGTGACAGAATAATAGCAAAAAACTTCTGGTTGATGAGTTTTTATTTTGTGCTATAGAGTTTAAAATAAATACACAAATCAGTGATGACACATGGAGTGATGATATTTTGACTGTGTGATACACACTGTGTGGAGCGTAACTAACATGAGGGCTCCGCCTCATAGTGGTGTGACAAGAACGGCTTCAGTTTTTTTGGCTTTTTGAAAAAAAAAAGTGTACGTTGTTTAAGCCAAACAATTTTAACGTTCATTAATAACATCGTTTCTTGGTATGTAGATAGCGGACAAAGGAAGTGTTGGTACCACAAACATCTGCATCTCGAGATTTTGTGTATTTAAACTGTAATAGTTAGCATAACGGGCCCTGACCGAAAGCGAACCGACGCCGTTTTTCGTTTGCATTTGTTGTCCCTTTTTCTCACTTTTTCAAACTACATTCGAACAAACACTCGTCAGAGTATGGTAATATGTTATCGCCTTCAAGCTGAATGGTGCAGTTTTCTACTGGATCTAAACTAAAGAACGTAATTCCATTGCTAAACGGCCCCTAGATGACATGTATTGCGATGGTTTGCACAAAACTAAGAATTGTACGCTGTGCCCACTTTCACGGTGAAAGGCAGATTTAGTGTAATGCGTTATGTCATTCTTGACATCGGTGTTCCAATGCAAAAGGTCATGGGTTCGAATGTGACAAAAAAATTGATGACACTTCCAATTCCGCGAGGAAAAGGTTGTACGAGTACTCCAAGCGTCTGCGAAGACGGCGAGGCAAACAATAATTCTTTTGGCGATTTGATTGGTTGGAGGCCCTCTCTACGCGGTGACAGCGCAGAGGCACCCACCACCAGGTGCCGCAACCATTGGCAAATGCTGTTTCCCGTAAGGGTTATTCCAAATATGCAGATATAGTAACACAAGTGGTAGTGGGACATAGGGCTCCACAGGCATTGTGAGACTGTGTTTAAAAACGTTGACAATAAAAAAAAAAAAAGTGGAGGAAAGAACTACGCTGCAACAACATGGAGTATTGGCTTGAACTCTGTTTGGCCTTTATTGTAGAGGTATCCCATTCGTAGGTGATAAGGGTTTACTGTTACCTCGTGCAGCTCCGTTGTGGTTTATTCTTTTCTCCATCATACTGACTAAGCACCAGCGATCCTTCTTTACGGCTCTCGCTCAAACCATCCCATTATTTTGTGAGTTGTTTTATTGTGACGTTGCAATACACAGGCGGGCATACAAGTGTTAAAGTTGCAATTGTGCTTATTGCAAACCATAAAATGGCCGTTTGCCACAAAACTAATCGTCTTAACGCAAACTGTGTTTACCCAATCGAAAAACGCTGTTCATCTGAACGAAAGCTTCAACTATCACTTTGTTAGTTTCAACAAAAATAGGCGCCTCTCCTCGTAAGCCAGTTTTTCAGGATGTAAAATCTATCGCTCATGCTATGTGTGTAATGCAAGTGGAAAATAGGAGCGGGCTGCAACTTGCTGTACAATTGTTTTTCTGAAAGCTCGAGCTACGGGCAGCACTCAGCATAAGTCTATCGTTCGTTTCAGGCAGTTCAGTGTAACAATCGTGGTTTCGAACGGAAATGTGAGACGATATACACTGAAAGTACTCTCCTAGCGCATGTGAGGGACCTAAGGTGCTTAATACCAGCCAATAGCTGTTGTTCGTATAGTTTGGGCACAAAACGTTTCTGTACGCGTAGAAATGCGTATTAGGGACTCGAGCAGTAAACAGTAGGCTTAAATCGCATGAATTCCGCATGCCTTCTTTGAACAGCAGTAGATAGCGTTTTTTCGCTGTTTCGTTTCGTAGAAAGGAAGCCAACGTTATTTTTGAGTACAATTTTTTACCAATTCCACGGACAACGCAAGCAACACAGCGTTATCATAACAAGAACTGGTAACACAGCTAATTCTTTGATTAGGTTTTACACTGTATCTCTCCATGCCAGAGTTGATATAATTTACTTCTTTTGAAGCTCACGTGGGCAAGATATATTTTTTGCAACAACAAAGGGATAATATTTTATTTTGTTGAATAGTTTTCAAGTGTGGTTGGGCGATATCTGCTTGCTATCGTATAAACTGCTTCGGTTGGTTGCTTGTCTTTGTAGGACCACTCCAGCTCGTTCAAACGCCTGAAATGTCTCACATGTTCAGACATTATCAAGCCATCCATACAAGGGTTGTGTAATAAACAATGGGACTTGGAAATGATATGAATAGCTTCCAAGTTTTAGGAACGACTCAGTAGGGGCCGGCTTGACTTGCCTTTTGCGTTGTACTCAACTTAAAACCGAGTCATTAACAGCACTAGAAGTAAGCGGTTGTTTTTCTTTGCCTTGTGCACTGTTTTGTTGATTTTGTAGTACTGGCAACCTATTGCAATTTATGACGTCAGACTGAAACAAGTGTTTATGGGGACTGTTACTAAACCTGTTTCTAGAAGAAGTGTCACATCATGAAATGCTCTCCAAACATACTGTGTTTGAGATTATAGCACATTCATATTTTAGAGCTAGCTAGAACAGATGAAGAAGTAGCCTTCGTGAGGCCATGCAGACGCTCTAAACAACATTAAGTCAACACGCAACATTATAATATATATAATAACCTTGGAAGTGTTTTGATTGTAGCAGAAGATATCAGTTAATGATCTGAGACTCAACGGGCTCCGTGAGAGTCAACCTATAACTTATGTGGATAATAGGTAGACCGAACATACATACCGCCCGTCCGTTACAAATACAACCCTCAAGCAGCAACTCGATCAGTTACACTTAGACTCTGGAACGCTACTCTCTCATTTGGCGTTGTACCAACTTCTGATCCTGGTAACAATATTGCAGTTGACCAATTGATTGTTGCAATGAGGAAGGAGAACACCCGTCTGATCTTGCTACAAATAAAATCGTTACTACATACTCAGTCTACTTTTGTGCTGATAGCAGGTACTGTCGCGAAGTCTACTTTTGTGTTGATAGCAGGTACTGTCGCGGACTGTTCTTCTGTACGTTGAAATCTCAACAACAAATAATTGTATGTGCAAATCGGTTTTTTGTTATTTTGCATTGCTTACCAACCATATGGTCTTCCCAAGCTATCCATCAATTTGCAATGAACTTGGTAGCTGCCCTCTTAACTTGCCGGGAAGAGCAGGGCGCCTCCTACTAGGAGGACCGTAATTGTGCGTAATAGGACTCAGAATTCACCTTGATGTTTAGGTTTGAGATTAGCCAAGTTGTATAGTGTAGATTAACGCCCTTCCGTAATATTCATATTCATAGCACCAAAAATATTCGTTTATATTTAGTCAGCGTCCTATTTTTTCCGGACCGCCCTATTTTTTCCGGGTAAAAATCAAAAATTTCAGTACAAAACAATAAGTTTCTCCCTTCAAACATAAGTAAGATATTCCGAATTCTAGTATAAGGAATACACGATATTAGGCACGCGGTATAGGTACTCAGATATGCTGTTACTTGTTAGCTTACACGCATTTCTCACTATTTTTGCCTCTGATATTGTAAAACACTTTTGGGAAACTAGAGCACGCTTTCATCTCGCACTACTTACACGCCATCTACTAGACATATTTTACTTATAGTACCTCTCATAAGAAACGTACAAGTCATGTTTGGAGTTTACAGAGGGCTGATTTGGTATTTTTTTATGTAACGTTGTTTTTAATTTTGCTTTTCTAGCTTTCCATTGTAACTTTTTTTTTGCAAATTTGGGATGCACAGGTTTTGTTACCAGTTGAGAACAAGTGCTGTTTCTCAGGTAGACTGAAAATTATTTCTATGTTTGATCTTTATCAAACTCTATTGCACTTATAGAATTAACATCATACTCTTAGTCACCGTCACCCAAATGCAGATGGGTATACATCTTAATATCAAAGGCTTGTTATATTAACTATAACTCATTTATACTTTTATCGATGTTTTGTCAATGACTTCAGGTCAGACAAATCATGTTGGCACATCAGTTTTTTCAGTTTTTTTCCACAATCTATATTTTTCTGTAGGCCAACACCAGCGTATACCTATTGTGACATTAACAGTCCAACTTTAGAGTATTAATATGTTTGCTTTGAACTACAGCTTTATATAAAATTACATACGATATTATGATGTCAATATTGAGTTTAACTATCGCCACACAAACATACACAACAAGTAAGAATTGATGTGAAATGAGCATCTCCCATTATTTAAATGCAATCTTATATAATGAGCGTCTACAACATAGTGTTGGTGCTTGTATACAAACATCAAGTAGCCTTTGGAATATAGGGATGGGGACTGAGAATGTTCAAATGTAGAAGCAAATTGTGAATTTTTTGAGAAAGGATAGTCTCCGTTTACCACTCACGAAAAAAATTTGCACCACTTCTACTACTATGATTTCCTTCCTCATTATACATGTAGTGCTGGTGATATGCAGTTGTAGCACAAACGCTTCTCTGAGCATAGAAATATACCACCTTTTACGCTGTACATGAGGATGCCACAAGTGTAATAAACACAGTATTAACGCCTTTCCTGGATATATTCATTGCAAACGTCAACTTGCCCATTATCTCACTTGTCATAAATGATTTGTGCTGAATTGGGACACATTTTGAATCATGGGATACAAACTTATGGAGTCAACTCCAAATACAACCACAAAAAACTAAAAATGTGATCAACAATTTTGGTGACATCACATTCTCAGAGTGTAAAACCTGAATGTTGCAGACTGGCTCACTATATTTCCTAATGACTCAGGTATAGCAAGAAATATAGCGCATATGTACATCTTTGATTTTGTGGCCCAGTTTTAATGCTAATGTTCACACCCGAATCTTAAATCACTGTTTACGGCTTTGTGAATTTTAACAAACAATTATTTGATACTCTCGACAACCTCTCCCCTGTGTGAAATTTCGTACACTAAGTGGTTGGCCCAAAAAGTTGCGACACTTTTTTTTTTCGGTGATTTGTTGAAAATTGTATGTTGAAATTATTTTTCTTTTTGTTCTCACTTCATGTCATAGGCAGCTTGAGTTCTGTTTTAGCCTGATTGTTGTTTAGCCGTGTAGCGCCCAGCTATTTCGGTTGGAAATGTAACGCTTGGCAATGCTAAAAGCTTGGAATTTTATGAAAACTAAGAAAGTGCGTTTCGCGACCCCGTTTCTGTCGCAAATGTCTCTGCACACATTAATACGCACTTTCAAAAGCGGAAAAAATAGGGCAACCCGGAAAGAATAGGACCGTGACTAATTCATTCATGAATGTTCATAGACAAAAGAAAAAAACTTGTTTATTTGTCTGGCACGTTTTCTTCTTGAACAGGAGAGCGTGGACATGCATGTGCCGATCACAAAACCGTTTACTTTCGCGGCAATATGCAAAACCGTCACTCACAAAAATGTTGACACTACTGGTAACAGCAAATGTTGGTCATGTGACAATCACCTGAACTAGTTTGGATTTTTCTTTCATAAATTAAAAACAGCGCAAACCCTACTAATGTTACTTTGTGTGCATAGTTATCCTTACTTTAACATGGTTTGGTACCTTTTAATGAGCATGTGCAAAAATCACGTTTCTTTGTTGATAGGGCAGCAAAAGCTTTGCCATAATGCTGGTAGAATTAAAGGTAATAAAAGAAAGTTACAAAACCGTTTATTTTCGTGGCGGCAAATTGTAAAACCGTCACTCACAACGTATTCATGTGTGCAATACTCTTATCTGCGATGCGTTATTGCAGTTCTTATGGTAATAGAATTGTAACTGCCAAACGTAAACCAATGAGCGATCAATTTTCTATTGCATAAGTGGCAGCAAAAAGGGCATGAATAATGAATGACTTTTTTTAGTCATGAATATTTGTGAATATAGACTGTATTTGAATATATTCAAATTATTCATTCATAACGGAAGGGCATTAGTGTAGATGTATGCAAGCCTTTCAGCAGCACACAGGATAGTAGCTAGGTTAGCTGGAGGAGAGCTTCGGTCTCACGAATTCAAACGCCTGAAATGCCAGACATATTCATCCATATTACCGTTGGTATCTTTGAATGGTCAGTGTGCTCAAATAAATCCATAACATCCTTACCAATGACACAACAATTTTCACAGCGAAAATACAGAAAAAAACAAGAAAGGTACCATTTATGGCAAACACATTCAAGTTCGACTCTGATTTTTTCCACAACAGATCTAGATGTCAATACGCGTATTTTGTATTTTGAAACTGACACAAGATTTGTAAACAGTCCTCGTTTTTGGCTCAAAAAAAACCAGAAAGAAGTCACAATATCTGGCTTGAAAAATCGATTTTTGACCTGATTCTTTGCACACTAATGCGACATGTATATGTGCGTATAAAACGCAAATAAAAATACTTTCTCCACACAAGATTTTCATAAACGCACGTGCGTTTTTTTTTACTTTAAAAAGACTTCGTAAAAAAATTTACAAGGTACTTTCCTAATGACCTTCCAGTGCTATACCACCGATCAGCGAGTACATCTACACGACGATTCTTATTTGTCCATAGCTCTTCGTAAACACAAATTTGTTCATGATTTTTACGACGTTTTAGTTTTGGTGTAGTAAAATTTCAAAACAAAGAAAACACTGCCTACAAGCGGTTTTCACTCAATTATATGGTAACGAACCGGTTTGGTTTGAGTGTTTGTATTACGACATATAACGATACACCATGGCGGTCTTTTAAGTATCTTGGTCTCACCAAACATGCGCATAGATAGGGAGTGACTACGATGGAGGTGTGTTGAACATATTTCGAAAAAACCAAAAAAAAAACCTCACAGGTTGTACCTCTTGCCTTTCCCCGCGTACGGTAAACTCTGTACTCACGTTAGGACGATTTTTGAAGCTATTTATTCTGTTTCAAACTAAACCTTAGCAGTATTGTGCAGTGAGCCGGGGGAGCTATGTTGAACACAAACAATGTACACCGAGCCGGAACACAAGTAATTCTATGAACCATCGGCAAAACTTAAATCCATTTTACCATACAATCAACACTGGTTACAACGCTTCATGGCAGAACAGCTGGCGATTGAAGAAGGTATGCCACTAACATTATATTATTAACACTTGCGGTTATTAAATATTTCTTCTCAGCCGAATTGGCAGAGCTTCAAGTAGTTTTCAGTAGCATTACAACAAGTACGTAGCCTATTCCAAGTTAATATATTGTTTAATGTTTTACTAGTTGATAAGCTAAGGAAAAGTATCCGTAATCAAGCGATAGCCAATGACATTCTGTTCTATTCAGGTTCGGTGCCTAAATCTCGCTTATAACCAATCAATATAGTGCTTCGTGGCCTGGCTAGTACTGTGATCAAGTGCATATACCAGGGGTTAAACATTGAAGCTTCCTCGTACGACGGACGCACAGTTTTACACGTTGCAGGTACCTCTGATTTGCCATTCACCAAACGCACTCACTTGAACTATAAAGCCACAGAGGGACACTTCAATATAGTTCAAATATTACTCAACTCATGCGCAATCATTGAAGCCAGAGATAAAGACGGATGCACGCCTTTACACCTTGCGGGTATGTTAGATTAAATGGTGACTCTAATTTACACTTCTTAGCGAATGAAGGACATATTGAAGTAGTTCAAATATTGCTCAATTCAACAGCGGATTATGAAGCCACGGATAACCAAGGACGCACACCTCTTGTTTGCGCAGGTAATTGTAATCTTGTAAGTACTACTAATTGACCCTTCATATCTTAGCCAATAAAGGACACAAAATAGTTGCTGAGATGTTACGCCAGGCGATGATACGTACTACTTTGCACAAAGCAGGTAACAACGTGATACAGGGTTTTAAGTGTATTAACTTGATTCCAAGCTCGTAACGGACAAATTGAAATTGTGGAAATGCTACTTAACTCAGGTGTAGATGTAGATGCTACAGAAAATACTGGATCAACACCCCTACATGATGCAGGTATATTAGTTTACTAATAATAATTATAAAACGTACGCTCACATCCTATACCAGCGTTGCATGGACACATCAACATTGTACAATTGTTACTAAAAGCAAAGGCAAACATACAAGCGTCGAATATCTATGGACACAAACCGATTCATTGCGCAGGTATTGTCGCGTTTCAAGTTTTGAGTTTAAGTTCTTAAATTAGCTCAAAATGGGCACAGTGAAGTTGTTGAAACATTAATCAAGGCAAGCGCGAACATTCGCGCTACAGATAAAGATGGAAACACAGCTTTACATTCAGCAGGTATCCCAAACTTCTACAAAGTGTAGTGACTTTAATTCAAAATTCTTAGCCGTTGAGGGACACAGTGAAGTTGTTAAAACATTAATCAAGGCAAGTGCAAACATACGCGCTACAGATAAAGATGGAAACACAGCTTTACATTCAGCAGGTATCCCAAACTTCTACAAAGTGTAGTGACTTTAATTCAAAATTCTTAGCCGTTGAGGTACACAGTGAAGTTGTTGATGACTTAAAATATATTACCAACGTTGAAGCTGTAAACATCCGATTGCAAACGGCCTTGCACTGTGCAGGTACCTACATTACTAACATGTAATGTTACTACTTTTTTTAGTGTATAACGGGCACACTGAAGTTGTTAAAGTGTTAACTGAGAACAGTGCCAAAATTGAAGTTAAAGACAAAAACGAATGTACTGCTTTACTAGTTGCAGGTGATATTGTGAACGTGTACAACAATTTTAACACCTATTAGCCAGTACAGGCCGTGATATAGCCGCTAGGATTTTAATTGAAGCTGGAGCTAACGTTAAAGCCACAGATAAAAATGGATTGACAGCATTACATCTTGCAGGTAGTTTAGCCTTTTTGAATATAACCTGATATTAGCCTAGCATTATCCGGACACAACCCAGTGTTACTGACTTTATTGAAACAAACGAAAGTCATTTCAATAAGCACACCCAAATGGCAAACAGTTTTCAAACAGATACTTAAACAGGTGGTTGACAATGATACTGCATTCATCGGTGTGTTTGAAACTCTTTTGAAACAGTTTCCAAACGATCATCAAAGCCGCGAACTATGGTTATCTTGTGCACACATGAAAGAGATACCGCACTGGCGACTCAATCTTGCAAAATGGCTGCAGTACTTGGTAAAGTATCATCTCAAACATTCATACTAATATAATACAAAGCCAACACATTCTAGTTTTAAAGTTGCAATGCAAAAAGGCATTTGCCATTTGATTTGTACATACAATCCCATGTTTGTACAGTCTTCGGTACAAAACACACAAAATACAAGCATACATTAACTTGTTTTTGTTTTTATATCAGAGCTTTTGGTTACAGCAAGGAGAGCTGATGGAAGGAATTTTATCCGACTTACCAGATGATATGTGGAGTAGTACTACACAAACTGGGTCTATTGTTGAAATGTGTGTAAAAGAAGGATGGTGTACAACTGTCTCTTAAACAAAACCCCAATCAAGACAGTACGTGCATTGAGGAAATGTATATTAACTTTTTAAAGTTATTGAATGCCTTGATTGTGAATATGGATTGTATTTATGCAGTTATTGTGTTACTCAACATAATCAACCAACATGTATTTGTTTTGTACTACTTTTTGCTAATGTTTGAATAGAAACTCTCTAAGCAAACCAACAGTTCCAGGTAAATGTGAATGCAAAGATTGCAAACATGTCATTAATCCCATATCTCCAAATCAAAGAGTTGAAAACCCTACAGCAGGTAAAAAAGCACTGTTAGTTCAATAACACTAAAACTTTTAGGATTAAAAAGTGAGACATCATGGGACTTAAATCCAAGATTACATTATGCCCACACCTGGGATAGATCCAATAGCAAGTGAGTAGTTACACTCGTATTTATTAACACATGTTTAACTGTTTTTGTGAAACAAAGGGGTACAATTGAAAAAGCAACGCACTTCAGAACACTGAATCTTCTTGATTCAAATAAAAATGATATTGTAGCCAAGAGAGAACTACAGTTTCTTCACAAACAAATGTCAACAATGCATGGCCATGATAAATATGATGTTGTAGAAGCTCATCTTGTTTGCAATGATATGTTGACTCAAAACTTTGGCACATACAATACCATGCTGAAGCAAAGACACCAGTACGTTTGTAATTGTTTAATTACTACAAATAACAGAGCTGTTAATTAGAGACCTTCATAACATTTTGAAAAATGAAAAAGCAGATCACAATACAAAGAATCACAAAAAAGGTTGCAATAAATCTATAGAACTCCAGCGCCTGTATTCAAACGTTTCAGATCAGGTACATTTTATACATGTGCATTGTTGACCAAATAATCAGCTACCAGTTGTATTAATGGTTCACGGAACATCTCATAAAGCCGCTTGGAGTATTGTAAAAGCTGGATTTGGAGTGATAAGTTCGTTGGATGCTGGATACTACGGTCAAGGAATCTATTTTACAGTATGTGCTTTTTAAAAAGTCACCATTGCCAATCTTACTTGTTTTTTTTTGAAATAGCACAGCATTGAGTATGCCTGTTCATATGATACATCTGCTAAAGACAATAAAAAGACACTTGTGCTTAGTTTGGTTACGCCTGGAAATGTATACCCTGTACACAACTGCAACCAATCACATTATTGATTTGTTTACTCACAAAGCATTGATAGGTTACAGAAAACCATCAAGGTAAAGCCAATCTCGTTGGTAAACCAATTAAAACTGGATATCAAAGTCATTATGTATTGGTAAACAGGCAAGGAAAAGTGTTGGAGCAAGATAAAATAGATAAAGCAGTGTATGATGAGCTGGTTGTAGCTCAAGGTAGTGATTACAATTGCTGTACTTTGTTGACTAAGTTGTGATTTTAGATGTACAGACTGTTGCTCGTTACATCATCACAGTTGTGCGAAAACCAAACCAAAATAGGAAAAGAGCAAAGAAACCGTCTAAGAAAACCAACAAGATTCAATCATCTGTAACATCAGAGGACATTGGTGAATCTGGTTCTGATGACTTGTCTGATTCTGATGATTGTGACAACTTTACCTCTAAGCGGTACAAAATAAGTCTGCATCAATCTCTTTCCTTACTTACTTTTGTGCAAAGACAATTATGGGCCTCTAGCTATTTGAATGAGCCTCAAATACAACAAACAACAACACATGACAAGTTATTACAACAACTTCTGAAAAAAAATGAAGAACTTAAACAAGCCAATCTAGAATTAGAGAAAAATAACCTCAAATTATTAAGCGCAAAAAGAAGTAGTTCAAATAATAACTTAAACATGTTTTAGCTGAGATTGATAGCAATTAAACTACAAAGTAATAAACCAACAATGGTTCCTACGCCATGACTAAGAATACAGTCAATCAAAGAATAAAATAGAAACCAAGTGTCTATTGAATTTGGAAAACTTGCGAGAGAGGTTGGTAAAGTTATTAAAAGTCCTTAGCTAGTTGTTGAGATTGAAAGTTACTTAGCCCAACAGTAGAATAAACAGTTGTTAGAAGTTTTTGCTATAAGATGAAACTGATGGCGTAACAACTTTTAGATTGACAGCTGTTATTGTTTGATGATATTTGACCTTAGATGTCCTATGATATCATCCCGAAAAGAATTTAGACCATTTCATATCATGAATGAATATAACTATTTCAGGCGTTTGAACTGAGTAGACTAAACCTGCTCTATTCTATTCTTAACAAGAATACAACGATAGTAACAACACTTAGTATAATGGCAAGTAGCTATCAAAACATTGCGGGTGATAGTACTGACCTTGGAGACCAAGGAATGGCGGTTGCATGAGAGGACATTCTTCCGGCTGCATAGATGCATGTTTACTGCTAGAAGGTGGGTGATCATGTGCTAGCAAGCTTCAAGATGTTCGACAGGGTACCAAAACCTTGTTAAGAAGAAAGTTACCTTGACCTCTACAAAACGGCTTTGGACCCTGATAACCGTCTACAAGGCTCTAGCACAAAAGCCTAATTGCAAGATTGATGCTACACAAGTTATTCACCAGAAACTCGCAAGAAGATGGCAATATTGGGATGAGAGGTCACTTGCTGTGGATGGACGACCACTGACTTGGCTAGTAAACGACAACATCAAGGACTACACTAGAGCCACTAGATGTTGATGTCTTCCTCCCAATATTGTCTATTTTGATGAATCGTAAGATGAGGTAAAGGATAGGTTCTACTGGTAAAATAGGATAATCTAATACCACCCCCTGTTAACCATCAGTTAGAATCATATAGATCACATGAACTACTGAGCTTTTAATTGGCTACTGCTGTTGGAGAATACAAACTTTGTATTCAATGTGGAAAGAACTTGCACAAATCACACTTAATGTACTCATGACGCTTAATACATATACGTATTACAGTATCTGTGGGTATTGATGCAGTTGACAAACATGAAAACCAAAATTATCAAACAAGTTGGTTGGCTACACAAGGATTTTGATAAAAAAACACTGCGTAGTAATGTAGTTTCTAAAACAGTAGATGCACACAAACAAAAAGCAATATAAAAGTGTTTATGTTATAGACTTTCAGTTGCAACAGAAATAAATACTAGACTTTCTGAGTTAGTGTTGCACAAGTGTATGTTGACAATCTAGTTACTACAATTGTTTAGTCTTGTGTTGATTTCCAAAAGTCTCATGTGAACTTTTGTTAATCTTTTGTTTTCTTCCATGGCTTCTAGTATCTTGTCATATGTTGTTGTTTGTTGTATTTGAGGCTCATTCAAATAGCTAGAGGCCCATAATTGTCTTTGCACAAAAGTAAGTAAGGAAAGAGATTGATGCAGACTTATTTTGTACCGCTTAGAGGTAAAGTTGTCACAATCATCAGAATCAGACAAGTCATCAGAACCAGATTCACCAATGTCCTCTGATGTTACAGATGATTGAATCTTGTTGGTTTTCTTAGACGGTTTCTTTGCTCTTTTCCTATTTTGGTTTGGTTTTCGCACAACTGTGATGATGTAACGAGCAACAGTCTGTACATCTAAAATCACAACTTAGTCAACAAAGTACAGCAATTGTAATCACTACCTTGAGCTACAACCAGCTCATCATACACTGCTTTATCTATTTTATCTTGCTCCAACACTTGTCCTTTCCTGTTTACCAATACATAATGACTTTGATATCCAGCCTTAATTGGTTTACCAACAAGGTTGTTGGCTTTATCTTGAGGCTTTTCTGTAACCTATCAATGCTTTGTAAGTAAACAAATCAATAATGTGATTGGTTGCAGTTGTGTACAGGATATACATTTCCAGGCGTAACCAAACTAAGCACAAGTGTCTTCTTGTCTTTAGCAGATTTATCGTATGAACAGGCATACTCAATGCTGTGCTATTTCAAAAAAACAAGTAAGATTGGCAATGGTGACTTTTTAAAAAGCACATACTGTAAAATAGATTCCTTGACCGTAGTATCCAGCATCCAACGAACTTATCACTCCAAATCCAGCTTTTACAATACTCCAAGCGGCTTTATGAGTTGTTCCGTGAACCATTAATACAACTGGTAGCTGATTATTTGGTCAACAATGCACATGTATAAAATGTACCTGATCTGAAACGTCATGGATACAGGCGCTGGAGTTCGCTATGAGATTTATAGCTTGCTTTGCAACTCTTTTCTTGTGATCATTGTGGTTTTGATCTTTTTTGTTCCATGTGTCTGGAAGGTCTCTAATTAAAACAGCTCTGTTATGAATTCACTTGTAGTAATAAAAATTACAAACATATAAACGTACTGGTGTCTTTGCTTCAGCATGGTATTGTATGTGCCAAAGTTTCGAGTCAACATATCATTGCAAACAAGATGAGCTTCTACAACATCATATTTATCATAGCCATGCATCGTTGACATTTGTTGGTAAAGAAACTGTAGTTCTCTCTTGGCTACAATATCATTTTTATTTGAATCAAGAAGATTCAGTGTTCTGAAGTGTGTTGCTTTTTTAATTGTACCCCTTTTTTGTTCACAAAAACAGTTAAACACAAGTTAATAAATACTTATGTTGCTACTCACTTGCTGTTAGATCTATCCCAGGTGTGGGCATAATGTAATCTTGGATTTAAGTCCCATGACGTCTCACTTTTTAATCCTTCAAGTTTTAGTGTGGTTGGACTAACAGTGCTTTTTTACCTGCTGTAGGGTTTTCAACTCTTTGATTTGGAGATATGGGATTAATGACATGTTTGCAATCCTTGCATTCACAATCAACTGAAGCGTTGGTGTACTTTTCCAGGTTCTACACACATTAACAAGTAGTAGTACATGGGAAATTACCTGTTGGTGGTTGTGTTGAGTAGCACAATAACTGCACCAATATAATCCACGCGTGCCTTCAACACAATCAAGGCATTCAAAAACTTTAAAGAGTTAATATATGTTTTGATTAATACGCGTACTGTCTTGTTTGGGTCTGTATTTAAGAGAATTTGTACACCATCCTTCTTTTATACACATTTCAATAACAGACCCAGTTTGTTTAGTACTACTCCACATATCATCTGGTAAGTCGGATAGAATTCCTTCCATCAGCTCTCCTTGCTGTAACCAAAAGCTCTGATATAAAAACAAAAACAAGTTAATGTATGCTTGTATTTTGTGTTTGTACCGAAGACTGTACAAACATGGGATTGTATGTACAAATCAAATGACAAATGCCTTTTTGCATTGCAACATTAAAACTAGAATGGGTTGGCTTTGTATTGTATTAGTATGAATGTTTGAGATGATACTTTACCAAGTACTGCAGCCATTTTGCAAGATTGAGTCGCCAGTGGGGTATTTCTGTCATGTGTGCACAAGATAACCATAGTTCGCGGCTTTGATGATCGTTTGGAAACTGTTTCAAAAGAGTTTCAAACACACCGATGAATGCAGTATCATTGTCAACCACCTGTTTAAGTATCTGTCTGAAAACGTTTTGCCATTTGGGTGTGCTTATTGAAATGACTTTAGTTTGTTTCAATAAAGTCAGTAAAACTGGGTTATGTCCAGATAATGCTATGCTAAAATCAGCTTATATTCAAAAAAGGCTAAACTACCTGCAAGATGTAATGCTGTCAATCCATTTTTATTGTGGCTCCAATGTTAGCTCCAGCGTTGATTAAAATACTAGCAGCTATGTCACGGCCCGTACTGGCTAATAGGTGTTAAAATTGTTGTACACACTCACGATATCACCTGCAACTAGTAAAGCAGTACAACCATCCGCATCTTTAGCTTCAATTTGGCACTGTTCTTAGCTAACACTTTAACAACTTCACTGTGTTCATCTACGGCTAAGAATGGTGAATTAAAGTCACTAGTACACTTTGTAGAAGTTTAGGGTACCTGCTGTATGTAAAGCTGTGTTTCCATCGTTATCTGTAGCTTCAACTTGTTTTTTGATTAACGTTTCAACAACCTCATTGTGCCCGTTGTATACTAAAAAAGTAGTACATTATGTATTTGTAGTGTAGGTACCTGCACAGTGCAATGCTGTTTGCAATCGGATGTTTACAGCTTCAATGCTGGTACTATATTTAAGTAAGACATCGACAACTTCGCTGTGTCCATCTACGGCTAAGAATGGTGAATTAAAGTCACTAGTACACTTTGTAGAAGTTTAGGGTACCTGCTGTATGTAAAGCTGTGTTTCCATCTTTATCTGTAGCGCGAATGTTCGCGCTTGCCTTGATTAATGTTTCAACAACTTCACTGTGCCCATTTTGAGCTAATTTAAGAACTTAAACTCAAAACTTGAAACGCGACAATACCTGCACAATGAATCGGTTTGTGTCCATAGATATTCGACGCTTGTATGTTTGCCTTTGCTTTTAGTAACAATTGTACAATGTTGTTGTGTCCATGCAACGCTGGTATAGGATGTGAGCGTACGTTTTATAATTATTATTAGTAAACTAATATACCTGCATCATGTAGGGGTGTTGATCCAGTATTTTCTGTAGCATCTACATCTACACCTGCGTTGAGTAGCATTTCCACAATTTCAATTTGTCCGTTACGAGCTTGGAATCAAGTTAATCCACTTAACACCCTGTATCACTTAGTTACCTGCATTATGCAAAGTAGTATGTCCATCCGTTCCTACTTTTTCAGTACTTATCATCGCCTGGCATAACATCTCAGCAACTTTTGTGTGTCCTTTATTGGCTAAGATATGAAGTGTCAATTAGTTTTAGTACTTATAAGATTACAATTACCTGCGCAAACAAGAGGTGTGCGTCCTTGGTTATCCATGGCTTCAAAATCCCCTTCTGAATTGATCAATATTTGAACTACTTCAATATGTCCTTCATTCGCTAAGAAGCGTAAATTGGAGTCACTTTTTAATTTAACATACCCGCAAGATGTAAAGGTGTGCATCCGTCTTCATCTTTGGCTTCAATACTTGCACCTGAGGTGAGTAATAGTTGGACTATATTGAAGTGTCCCTCTATGGCTTTATAGTTCAAGTAAATACGTTTGGTGATGCGGAAATCTGAGATACCTGCAACATGTAAAACTGTGCGTCCGTCAGAAGATAAAGCTTCAATGTTTAACCCCTCGTGTAAGCACATTGTCACAATACTAGCAAGGCCCCGAAGCACTACATTTATTGATTACAAGTAAGTTAAGGTATCGAACCTGATTTGAACAGAATGTCATTGGCTATCGCTTGATTACGGATACTGTTCCTTAGGTCATCAACTAGTAAAACATTAAACAAAGATATTAACTCGGAGTAGGCTACGTACCTGTTGTAATGCTACTAAAAACTAATTGAAGCTCTGCCAATTCGGCTGTGAAGAGATATTTAATAACCGCAAGTGTTAATAACATAATGTTAGTGGCATACCTTCAATTGCCAGCTGTTCTGCCATGAAGTGTTGTAACCAGTGTTGATTGTATGGTAAAATGGATTTAAGTTTTGCCGACGGTTCATCGAATTGTTTGTGTTCCGGCTCGGTGTACATTGTTTGCGTTCAACATAGCTCCCCCGGCTCAGATACATATTACCGCACAATACTGCTAAGGTTTAGTTTGAAACAGAATAAATAGCTTCAAAAATCGTCCTAACATGAGTACGGAGTTTAACCTACGCGGAAAAGGCATGAGGTACACCTATAGTTACTTTGGTTTTTTTTTTAAATATCTTCAACCAGATCTCATCGTAGTCACTCTTTATCTATGCACATGTTTGGTTGGACCAAGATACTTAAAAGCGCCATGGTGTATCGTTATATGTCGTAATACAATACTCAAAACCAAAAACCGGTTCGTTATCATATAATTGAGCGAAACTGCGTTTGTACGCAGAGTTTTCTTCTTTTGAAATTTTACTACACCAACGAACAACAAATTTTTTTGCAAATCGTGCTGTAGATGTACTCGCTGATCGATGGTATAGCTGGAAGGTCATTAGGAAGTACCTTGGAATTTTACAAAGCCGTTTGTAAAGTAAAAAAAACGCACGTGCGTTTTGAAAATCTTGTGTGGAGAAATATTTTTATTCGCGGATTATACGCACACATACATGTGGCATTAGTGTGCAAAGAATCAGCCAAAAAATCGATTTTTCAAGCCAGATATTGTGACTTCTTTATGGTTTTTTTGAGCCAAAAACGAGGAATGTTTACAAATCTTGTGTCAATTTAAAAATACAAAACGTGTGTATTGACATGTAGATCTGTTGTGGAAAAAATCAGAACCGAACTTGAATGTGTTTGCCATAAATGGTACCTTTCTTATTTTTTTCTGTATTTTCGCTGTGAAAATTGTTGTGTCATTGGTAGGATGTTATGGATTTATTTGAGCACATTGACCATTCAAAGATACCGACGGTAATAATAGTATTTACATGCTGATATCTCAACCTTTTAGTCGTTATGTTGGCCGTTACAATTCCATCGCTGCAGTAATTTATGCACTTAGAATATGTTCCTTTGAACTTTGTTCATGTTTGCATAGCTCTTCTCCAGTTTATCAACCTTATTATTTGCTTCTTGTAACTCTACTTCAAAACCATGTTACATTAAGACTCTTGTCTAGTCACCAGGGATATTTATTGTCCATGAAATCAGCTTACAGTAATGTAAGGCTGGTTTTTGGAATTGTCAGTTTGTTGGATGCTGGTTACCTTTTGGCCAGGGATGTACTTTGCAGTACACTACAAAAAGTACAATGTGTGCTCTCATACCTACTTCTTACACTTAGAAAAGTATAAACCATGATTGTTCATATGATATTTAGGAAAGAATGAAAAACAGTCATCTTGAGTCTTGTCACTCCTGGCAATACCATAGGTTTGGTTATTAATGGCTATGTAAGTGGTCCCAACAACTCACCTGATAGACATTTAGCAGGAGTTTACAATAATTGTAAAAAAATATGTAGTAAACCTATGGATGTATATCCTGTAAGTACACAAACAAGTCTTTACTTTGAACTAGCTACTAATTATGAAAGGCACACCCACCGACAAGTTAAGAGTACAACTAATAAAACCAGGCTACTAAGAGTTTAATGCTTGTTGTTAACATGTATGTGTGGTATTGTCGATAACGTGCATGTAAATCAACGCTTTTCCATGCGATTCCGACAACCGAGTATTGATCGTAACTCATACAAAACGCTTGGATTATCGTTTCT
Source organism: Trichosphaerium sp. ATCC 40318 (assembly GCA_038496445.1). NCBI lineage: Eukaryota > Discosea > Flabellinia > Trichosidae > Trichosphaerium > Trichosphaerium sp. ATCC 40318. Next base: position 28,601 of record JALMLS010000499.1, on the reverse strand, counting down.
AAAGAATTATTTTGACACACGCGCTACTAGGTTGAAAGACAGTCAAGCTTTTATGAGTATGATGGAATCTATCGACTCTAAATCTGCGAGGATGTGTTTCCGTGGCAATGCAAAAGCGTAAACCATCTTCTTTGTTTGGCATAAGGTTTGTTTTAAAGCAGTGTCAGTATGATGGAATCTGTTTGCTCTCAATGGGCTGATTCTTATGTTTGTCGAGCAAATACAACATCGTCCAGAGAAGTTCAAACAGCTTTCCAGACTATCAAGGTACTCCATGGTAATAGATTCACAACTCAACCCTGCAATTAGGAAACATGACTACATACGATTGCGCCATGTATATGGTTAACTTCGTGCGCTCAGAATTAGAGATACAAAAAGGCGTTATTCATGTTCTGCTCGTTTCTTTGACAGAAGAAAGCCCTACTTATCCCACACCTCTTGAAACACATACCGAGTAACGAGCAAATTGTCAAGATTTTGTTAAATACGCTTACCTTGATTGCATACCTCCTAGCCTTGGTTTGGATGCTTTATTCAACGTCTTCAAGTTCGCTGATAAGTGTTGTGCTGACTCTTTGCAGTCTCTTGTTATCTTTTGATGTGTTTATTCGACCAATTGATGATCTTATTATTGAAATGATGAATGAGTGGCTTGAATACGGATTACTAACATGTAATTCCATGAGTATTACCCTCCTCAATTCATGGTTCATATCTGAAGACCCTAAAATACTTCAAAAGTTGTTTAAAGATAAAAACTGATACGCCATTAGTAAAGCATTTTGTATCGCTGTCCCAAACTTATTTGACAAATGAAAGACTTAATTAAATACATGATGAGTTGTATCCAATAACAGTAAATCTTCTTGCGGGTAGAAATATTTTCGCCAAAGACAGATATCAAGAAAACAAACTGTCTTATTTGTATATCTTGCTTGAAGTAACTTGCGAACGAAATCCATTCCAACATCAACCTTGACTCACCCAACTTCAGCTGCTTAACACTAAGTCCCACAAAAATAAGCGCCAGTAAGGCCATGATATACAGAATAACACCAAGACAAGCTCTCAATGAGAAAAAGAAAAATATGCAATTTATTTATGTTTGGGTGAGAATTGTTTTGTAATTGTACTCTGCAGTTTTTAACTTCTTGAGTAACATCTCTGCCGCCTCTTACCTTCAATTTAGCTTGTAATAAGTAACCGCCACCTCTGCTTAGCCAGCTAGGTATATTGATTGACACCCGTGTGACACCTTACCCTTTTGAACTGTGACTTTTCTGCCCAATGTTTTCCAGTTGTACTTTCTACCATTCTCGTTTCTGAAGAGAAGCAAATCGATATCACGTCTACCCTTTGCAGAGTATGCAATGTTGAATGTGTATTTTTGTCCTTTTCTCAAGCTTGTCGTAGGTTGCATAAGTTGAATAGCATCACCGTTAAGATTAGGCATGGTAGACTGTCGGGTTGGTCGCTGCGTTGGATTTGGTGTAGGTTTAGGAGTAGTTTTTCTTGTTCTTGAGGAGACTATGGGCCTTGGAGGGGTCTAGTAGTTTCTTGTGTTGGTGGTGGAGGTGTGTTCGAAGAAGAACCTCGGCTACATCCAGGAGCTATCAGAAGTAAGTTCGGAAATTGTATGGCGTAAAAAAATGAAGAAAAAGCTAGTGTAATGTACCATAACGAGGTGGGTTGTTATCAATCCATGGTTAAAGTGGTTTACCACATGCACCAATTGATCCTTTTGATTGTTTTACTTGGTTGAAGACACCTTCATTCCAAGAGCTCTTTTTGACGGCATGAAGCTTAGAGAATATCTTCCAGACGTCCCTTTAAGACAAAGTACGTTAGTACAAAAAACCAAAAACAGATGATATACTCCCCATTCAGATTCTTCAGTGGAAGAAGCAAAGCCGTAACCCCACTCTTCTTTGAATTCGTGGAGGAAATCACCTTGTGGTCCGTTTTGGGTTGACAAAGCGTTGACTTCCCAAGCAGTATCATCTACAACGTAACCGCCGTAGTTTTGCATTGTCCAAGCCAACATCCTGAAAACGTTTAGGAATTTGGTTGCCCGTGGACCAAAAACCATTACAAAAACTGATTTTCACGTGTAGCATTTTCTCCCACGCAGCTTACTGTCAAGTTTAAACCTTGGTAACGTGAGACAACAATATACTTACACCCTCCATGCAAAGTTCTTCAATTCTACTCAGAGGGGTAACACAGACGCTGCGCGTTATAATAGGCAGATGTCGATTGCAATGCTTGCAAAGACATACGCTTAGAGCGTGCTTGCGCATTTACTGAGCAAAAAACACTGACAATTCCTTAATGGATACACCTAGGCCTTCGAAACAGCTATTGCTCATGTTGCTTCACTGTCCTAAATAAATGCAATGAAATACGCTATGGATGGTGTAAAGGACAAGTTAAGGATATGTTGTTCTTTTCCGGAACCTTTCTTGACCTATTTTTATCGCGGTTTGACTACCTTGTCACGAAGTCCGAGACTCTTGTTTATAAATGACATTAAATACTACCTCACCCGTGTACACATTGAATTGACTATATCCTTAAGTACATTTATAACTTCAAAAAAAAATATTGATACTGAACTAAGAAAATTACGAGAACACTTTTGTCTACATCGTCAAGGTTTGATGCTATATAACTTGCAATACACCGGGATTAATCACTGGCTAACAGGTGCAAGGAACTGAGATAGATGCATCACCAAAGGGATTTTCGCAAAAAGATGTGGCTAGCAGGTTACAGTCTTAGTCAGTTATTTCAGGGGTCATTACATAGCTTTGGCGCATCCAAGACAGATTGAAGGCATTGAGATCAGTTCAGAATTTTTACATGATAAGTGCTCATGGTACTTGTTAACAAACACGACAACACGAAAAATCTGTTTTCTTTTATACACCTAAAACTCAAACAAAAACAAATTGTGGGGCTTAATCACCTATAGCCCTACCGACGTTGTTTTAATTGGTTTGCGTTGAGCGTAGCAATATGTGGTTTACACTAAAACTCCCAGTACCTGATGTGCAACTGTTTTTCGAATTGGTTTACTTTGTTGAGTAGTTTGCAAAACAGTCCAAACTGCCGCAAAACCCTTAAAAACCATCTGTACATACATCATTGCATAAGTATGAGCATATTAAATACACAGAAAGGCTTTTGGAGCAGTGAAAACGACGAATTCCATTTCCTTATCAACCTTCGTAGTAAAAAATTTCTTTAACATGTGTATTGTGTTGTATACATACAAAATGGTTATTTCTACGCGTATGGTTTGTTCAAAGGATATCCACGAAAAGATTCAACCTACAGTAAACGAAAATAAACTTGCAACTCAGTCCAATAACACGTTTCAGTGTTTATTTTGTACTACATGTTTCACAGTAATGCATTAAGGCCAAATAAAGGACAACGGTATGAAATAGTTTTAAAGAGCGTGAAAAGTGCTTTGTAGTATAGTAACACATATCAATGCGTGCGTACTTGATAAAAACATAATTTAAACGCTCAAGGAGCGATCACAAAAAAAACCCCAACGATCACGTTTTTGACACGAAACGTCATCGACTCAGCTAAAAAGAGCAAAAACTGTAAATTCTATTACTGTGCTTACACTACTCTGTTTTCTAAGCCAAAAGCAAAGTACAACGGAAGAACAAGTTTAACTGACACTAGAACGCGCCAAAATGACATTAAAACTATGTTCACACTGCATTACTCGTAGACGTACCTTACTTTGTACGAATAAGCTTTTTGAAACCGGATTGATTCGTATTACGTCGTGACGCTTACAAATGTTAATAAGAGTACAGCACAACCTTTAAAAAGTTTTTCAAGCGTAATTATTAATAAACCTTTAATATTGCTTCAACGTACGCTCATCGGGGTATTTTAGCGGCCGCTGCACGTAGCAGAAGAAGTTTTACTTTAAACACGTTCGTAGTTTAGTCTTACTCCTAAACGAGGAGTTATGGTGAGGCTAGAACAGGTCGTGATTGCAAAATAGATGATGTTGACTTTTATTAGCAAATGGCCTTTTGCTTGCAGTTATCATGGGAGGATAGAATAGCCAATAATGCCGTAATGGTGGCAGACGAGAATACAGATAATGACATAGTAGAATCTACAATGGCTAGATAGCAAAAAGAAGATGGTAGATAGACAGGGCATAAACTTAGTGAATGACGTTCCAGCCACTTGGTGCCAAGTACATAAAGAGTTTATGATGACACATTCTCGACAGCTTGCTACGTACCATTAAAAACTGTGACACGTAGTCAAGGTAATTTATTACTATGCAAGCGACGGCTCTTTGTTTGTATAGAGAGTAAGAATGATGCACTTTACAACTAGATAAATCAACAAAAAGGTAATTTATTTTCGAACAGGTTACTTCCAATTCCATTCGAATTCTACTTCTACAAGCCATGGAGATGCATCAAATCCACCAACGCCATTAGAGAATAAAAATGGCATTGTTTTACCGCCGTTTTGAGCGAGAATTGGAAGCCAGTAGCCAGCGTACATGGAATGCGGTTTAAATTCTGTTGGTTGATTGAAGATTACTTTTGCTTCTGTGAACGGTCCCCATGGATTATCAGCAATCTGTAGCTTCGCTTGGTCTCCAAACACAGTTGTCAACAAAACGTACGACTTTATGAAATCATTGTATACAACACTTATTTGCTGGTTCATCAGGAAGTACACGGAGATATCGGCAGCAGCTGTCTTATCAACAACAAAGTTTTTCTGTTTGGGAAAAACATTAGACATGTGGTAATCGGTTGTCTTCTCTTTCGTACCCCATTCCAATATGTATACCCTGATGCAATATGAATGTCACTAGGTAGAACTTTCGCTAGTTTAACGCGTCTTTCCTTATCTGTGCCTTGAGGTGGACCCATATAGTAAACGTAAAGATACGGATCGGTTGGATCTTTCATATTCGACACAGCAGAATACACAGGAGGAACACCATCTGTTGAAGGTTCTACAATTGTTTCGAACACTAAGTTATCACCAATAACTGCTCTAGCTACGCCTACAGTAGGGTTGTCGCCTGTGCTCTCGTAGAAGACATACAAAGCGTTATTGGCTTCAAAACCACCTACCAACAAATGTCACAAGCCAAAAACATAATTTTGAATTCGCACGTGCCTAAAGGCCAAAATGCAGTTTTTCCATCATCAGGTACAATGCACGCTGTGTGGTGGTCTGTTGAAGACATGTATTGCGCTGATACGACCTCGGCGTTTGGAGAGGCTTTGGAAACTCTTAAAGCAGTATTGTGAAGCCAGCCACAACCTCCACCAGTCACAGTGTCTCCAAAGAGCCATAAAGAGTCGGTACCGCCGTTAAACGTAAAACAATATCCTCCATCTTGTCCGTTAACGTTCCACATGGACCGAACGTGCGATAGAGGTTTCGTGAGGTTCAGAAAGTTCGTCGAAACAGAGATAGACTTCGTAAACCAATCTTCAATAAACCAAACAGGACCATACTTTAAACTGCTTTCATCGGAAAGAGACGACAATGAAAAGTTGTAGCTTGATATAGATGGGCCTGAATAGCTAGTGCCGGTACAACAAGGCCCTCCAAGTACAATAACAGGTAACGAGATGAGGATAAAGAGTAAGGACATGACAATAAATGTATAAGTTTGTCAATACTTATTCTTGAATATTCACGTGATTCTTCACATGTCGCCTCTCTGTGTTGGTTATCGCACTTTTTTCTTTAATTTAAAAACGTCACGTCAAACCTTTGTACGTTCCTTTATGCAATTATACAACAACAACGCGTTTCCAGCACCAACTCAATAGTACTGCTTAACTTTGCTACGTTACCTCTTGAATACGTTTTAGAACTACTGTAGGGAAGTTGTATTGACCGCCTTTTGGCGTATCTGTACGCTACACTTCCTTACACTACATTTGCTACAACAGTGTGTATTCGCTGGCTCCATTTGTCTTCGTGACTAAAGAGTAAACATATATATTCGCAACTGAATGAATGAATGAATGTTTTGTTTATTAAGTCTACGGCTACATTTAAGACCCATAATTTTGGGTAGCTGTTTTAAAGTTAGGAGCGCATCGACCTGGCCAGTATTCAAGGGAGTGGCCTCATCATCCAATCGAGATTGAGTGATGAAAGTTTTGACAAAGAAAAGAATACAATACAGATTTAAAAAAAAAGGGGGGGATATATATAGCTGTTCTGGTCTATTCTATCGGTTCATCTACTTCGTGTGTATCTTGGTTGTTATCTCTGTTTTCGCAACTGAAGGTATGTATTTAAGTTAATACTCACAATTGAATTACTTAATGCTGTTACACTTTCTAGGCATTCAATCATCAAAGCACTCACACAACAGAGTTCAGGTTGTAGTGCTCCAATGGCTTCTGTTGTTATTGAAGTTTCAGCAATTCCAATGGCATGAACGCCTTTGAGTGCTTTGATACCTTCATCACTGATATTTTACAGCCTCTTAAACAAATCGTATGGACTCCTACCAGTGCTTTAATCCCTTGTCAGTTATACGCCGATTGGACGATACATCAATAGTGTGAACACCCTTTAGTTCTTCAAGGCCTTCATCTACTATAATCCAACAATTTCGTAGATTTAGCATGTGTGCTTTGAGACTTTTGTCTGTGATGCACTTACAGCCGCTTAAATCTACTGTATACACACCTGAAACTGCTTCCATAATTAGTAGTCAAGGAATCAGCTAAGTTGCATAATAACGCAATTTCTTTAACCTTTTGTTGAACGAATTGATGAACTTTCGCGACTCTCAATCCGTTTAGTACCAAGCACGTGATTTCTTTACAACCAGAAGCAGCAAAATGCCGTACAGGTAACGCACGTGGGATAGCCTGCATACACAAGCGGTGTTGCTGGGAACTAAAATAGAGACTACGTGTTTCTTTGTTAAGGCGTTTGTTTACGCTATTTTTGTATTGCAACATGTCTAATGATGACTGTACAACTGTCATCTTACCACCAGAGCTTGTATATATTATTGTAGAGCATATTGAAACGTTTGAGCTATTGAGTGTCGCAAGAGCTTTAAATAACTTATATTGCGTTGTAACAAGTAAAAGCTTGTTGTATAGGGTACGAGTGTGCTGTTTAGAGGTTTCATTCCTCAAGCACTGTAATATCACTTGTTAACTCTAATTTCAGCGCAATCTAGCTTGTAAGCAAGGATACATTATAAAAGGCGGAGGGATTTATGGTAGGCATAAACGTCCCAGAACCTGGATGAAACGTTATTTTGTGTTGGGATTAGAGACGTTCACGTATTATAAGGTGTCACAGTAGACTTACAGCGTCAAAATACTAACTTTACTGTCAATTACAAGAGTTCCACACAAAGTATGGCAAAGGGAAGAGTGTTATTATCTAATATCATAAGTGTTCAAACTGATGATACTTTGGATACAAGAAGAAATCGTAAGTATTGGTCTATTACAGAGAAACGCGCAGATTCATCAGAGATGACAAAGTTCTTATGTTGTGAAAACGATAAAGAGGCACGTGATACTTGATGTGTGGCTTTTTTTTCCTTAGCCTAAAGTCTGAGAATCTTTTAGAGGACTGATTGGATGGAACATATTACAAAGGCAAAAGAACTTTATCATCAAGCCACTAACTAGTTCTGGAATAAACTTTGAGTTTTGAGTCTACTTATTTTTGTCTCTAAAATGAGATCAAGAAATAGCGCTAATTCTTTTAACAGCATAGATAAGCTATTCTATTTATTTGAATAAGGGACATGGAGTATAGCTGTAACATCTACCACTGACACCAAACTATTACTTTTAGAGAAACTTTTGCAATCTTTTTTTTGCAATTTATTACAAATTCCTGAATGGCGTCTGGTATAGTTCCAGTTATAATATGTACATAAGTAGTTCACTCTTATACATAAAGAATAGTATAGGAGGTGAAAGATACCTTTATTGACACAAAGACAGAATCAAGGTAGCCAATAAAAATTGCATGGTGAAGTACATACTGAACAGTGCCAATGCTTTTTACTATCTCGAGGTGTGACGGGATGTGCCGTGTCAGACGGCATGTCAATGGCGTCCTACATTCTCCCTTACTACTTGTTGTGATGCCTTCTTCGTACTGATGGTTTAAGTACTCTTGTACAGTATCAGCTAGAGGGGTTACAGGTCCGGAGCCTACATCTCAGTGCAGCCATTAATTGTTGACTTTTTCAAGTATTTCTACAAAAAATTGTGAAGCTACTTTGTCTTTGATTGGTTTTTTGACATTGCTTACCAACCATATGTCTTCGAGAGGTCTTCCCCTAGCTATCAGTTTATAACGAACTTGGTAGCCTGGTTTTATTGGTTGTCCTCTTAACTTACTGGTGGGTGTGCCTTTCATAATTAGTAGCTAAAGTAAAGACTTGTTTGTGTACTTTACTGCAGATTTTTTTACAAGTGTGCACTACCATTATTGTAAACTCCTGTTCAATGTCTATTAGGTGAGTTGTTGGGACCACTTACATAGCCATTAATAACCAAACCTATGGTATTGCCAGGAGTGACAAGACTCAAGATGACTGTTTTTCATTCTTTCCTAAATATCATGAACAATCATGGTTTATACTTTTCTAAGTGTAAGAAGTAGGTATGAGAGCACACATTGTACTTTTTGTAGTGTACTGCAAAGTACATCCCTGGCCAAAAGGTAACCAGCATCCAACAAACTGACAATTCCAAAAACCAGCCTTACATTACTGTAAGCTGATTTCATGGACAATAAATATCCCTGGTGACTAGACAAGAGTCTTAATGTAACATGGTTTTGAACTAGAGTTACAAGAAGCAAATAATAAGGTTGATAAACTGGAGAAGAGCTATGCAAACATGAACAAAGTTCAAAGGAACATATTCTAAGTGCATAAATTACTGCAGCGATGGACCTGCAACGGCCACCATAATGACTAAAAGGTTGAGATATCAGCATATAAATACTATTATTACCGTTGGTATCTTTGAATGGTCAATGTGCTCAAATAAATCCATAACATCCTGCCAATGACACAACAATTTTCACAGCGAAAATACAGAAAAAAATAAGAAAGGTACCATTTATGGCAAACACATTCAAGTTCAGTTCTGATTTTTTCCACAACAGATCTACATGTCAATACACACGTTTTGTATTTTTAAATTGACTAAACATTCCTCGTTTTTGGCTCAAAAAAACCATAAAGAAGTCACAATATCTGGTTTGAAAAATCATTTTTTGACCTGATTCTTTGCACACTAATGCGACATGTATATGTGCGTATAAAACGCTCAAGATTTTCCAGATTTTCATTGAACGAGAAAACGTTTTGTTCCAAAAAAAAAATAGAAGATGAACAAATTTTTGACTTCTAAACATAATGTTACCTTATTAAGGAGCCTCATATTGAACGTAGCAAGCAACCAAAGCGAAGCTGTAGCGCTTATAAACTAGATCACAACTATTCAAACCTGAATGACACGGATTGCTTACTACTTCGTTAAGGTTTAGACAACAAATGGGTTAGGGATCACAGGCGCATGTCATGTCAAAAAAAAATTTGTTGTTGCAAAAATACTGATGTGTAGTGGTTGTTAGTGCTCAATACTAGTAACGCAATATATCGGGTATCCGCCGTGGTAGGGCAATTAAAAGACTGAATGTTAGCTTGATCAATTACACAAACCCTCAAAAAAAATTGGACGAAGCTGTGACGTCTATGAGATGTAGGAAAAGCATTCTTTATGATAAATAACAACCGCAGACTATAATTTTTTCGATATAACGCCTTGTTGGCACTCTGTTAATCTTCTACGTCGTAGATACACAAATAGCAGAAAAAACGGTTGTATTACATGTTCTTTGGAGAGTAGATAGCGCATTGTGGCGCGTAAAGAGTTCTTTGTGCCGTTTTCATGCCCCGCAGTGTTGTTGGTTGTGTTTAGCTCAAAAACACTGTAATTTTAATAGCCATAGCCTACTCTGACAATCTAAAGTGAACAAACGAAACCACTGGAAGATAAAAAATATATCTCGACACGTGATCAAACAAAAAAAACAAATGGTTACCACGTTCTGCCTGGTGTAAAAACTGCTCAACACATTTCGTTGTTACCTGTCCTCGTTATGATAATGACAACACAGACAATGTGTTGCGTGTCGGGTTGAAAAATAGTCCGCGAAAAAAAGCGTTGTACATAACTGCAAACTACAAAGAAAATAGGTATTGCCATCCAAAGGGTTTTTCTTTATTTTCACAACTGTATTTTGAAAAACCGTTTCGCAATTGTTTCGCTCTATCAATGTACGCTTTTCTGATGATTTCTGAGCGACATAAAGTTAGAGTCTCGTCAAATCACTTGCTAGCCTTCACAATTAACATTGTACTGAAATCTTGGCTACCTTCACTATGTAGTTACACTTAGACGCACAGCGGTTCGAAAAGAAAAAAACTAGGCAGCAACAGCAAGTTTACGCCTCTAACAAACCTCAGCCTTTCGCTGTGATTATCTTTTGCAGTGTTACATAGCGCTAGCGACACGCAAAACCATACTTGTTATTTTTTTGGTTTCGTGCTACAAGATACTGTCATTTCAATGTGAGCGTTTCTATCAACGCTCCTATATATAAGGTAACAAATTATGTCACTGAAGATGATGACTGCTACCCATGTTAATGATAGTAACTTCTTTGGACATCTGTGTCTGGCACTATTACTTTAATAAAGAGTTTAGCAATTACTTCAGTACTAGCACTTTCTAAGGGAAACGCTTCAACCCCAAGTGTAAGTAATCTGAGAATAAAATGATATACTGTTACAATGCCCGTGGTTGGAACATAAGTTCCAGCCAAGTCTACTGCTACTATTTTGAATGGAGCACTTTCTTCATCAAATCTCATTCGTACAATCGTAGGTGTTTTCTTGGCTTGGCATTTAGGACATTCCTATCCAATTTTTACTGTCAGCGTAATAGCCTTGTCAATAATTATCTAATTCTGAGTTTGTAAAACGTCGTCAAAGCCTAAGTGTCCACTAAGTTTATCATAGCAGCACATGTGTAAAACTAAGTGTTGTAGGTTCTTGGAACTACCGCTTGTTTGTACGTAATTTATGCGTTGATTGTGTCCACGCATGTGATAAAAGAACACCATTTTAAATGTCTAAAATATTGTTACATGGTGGTCTTGATAGTGCATCAGCGTCTTGGTCGATATTGTACTTCAAAATCCAGTTCTTCAAGTTTTATCCCTCTAGCCAATTGGTACAGTCGGTTTTTTAATGTTCAGTAACAGTTAAGACTGTGGTGCTCTGCCAACATCTGATGCATCTGTGAAAAGTGTAAATCTGTGCGGTCAGGTGCAAGTATTGGGAAACCAATGCCGTTTTAAGTGAGGGTTGTACCAGTTCAATTATATGTCTTTCTTAAGCACACTGGTGAGAGGTGCTGCCATAGCAGCTTAGCGTGCCCTTTATAAATCGTCTGTAGTAGCCAGTTTGTCATAGACATGCACATAAGTATGAACAGTCTTTGGGAGTCGAGATATTAGAACTAGCACTGAGCTTTGCAGATCAAGCGCTATGTGCCCTGTGTAAAAGTATAGAAGATGTTTTTGATAGTGCATCACAAAGCGTTTTTACATTCAAAGATAAAAGAATAAACAACATAAAAAGTATATCTCATGCATTTGGCAGTATCGCTTTATTTGAAAATAAAAAATATGCGCATTGACATGTAGTCTGTTGTGGAAGAAATCAGAATTGAACTTGGTTGTGTTTGCAATAAATGTTACAATTCCTACTTTTCTGTATTTTCACCGTGAGGTAAACGCACGTGTTTTGTATGTGCGAGTTTCGAGCGAAAACCAAAACCACTCCATTATGTTCCCATAGCGCTGGTTGGTACAACAACTTAGAGCGCTAGAGTATCGCCATTTGGAGCTGTTGTTGTATGTACTTTTTTTTTCTGTATTTCACTATCATTGACAACACAAAAAGTATACCATCACAAAGTGCATATAAGCACGCATCAATAGGCTAGCGTTTGTACTCTACAGATACTCCAGTTGATCATACTAGATTCTATTAGCTGCGTATGATGTATAAAATAAGTGCAATATGTAGACTAACTGATTGTTTATTTGAGGATTTACTATTTTGTACTTTCGTATTCCGCTATTTTCGCTAGTAGAATGGCGTTGCGCTCCTGTAGGTTAGTGACACTTTCTATTAAGCTAGCGTTATCTTTCTTTAGGTTGTTGACACTTTCTGTTAAGTTGGCAATGGATTGTTGCTGATTTGCATTTGTTTGCTGTAACTTCTCAGTTAGTTCCATCATGTTCTCATAACTCTTTTTTAATGTCTCAACGTCCTGGGTCGCTTCTTTTGATTCTGGCTTGAGATTGACAACTTTATGAGTTGCATTGCTCTTTTTAAGGTTTTCAACGTCGTCTTGTAATTCTTGTGATTCTTGTTGTTCTAGTTTGAGATCCAGCGCAGTACTTGATGGTTGCTCGTCGGTTGAGTCCTGGTGGGAAGCCCAAAGTTGTCTAGAGCACAAAGTTGTTAGAAAAGAAAACGAATAGTGATGGCATACCGGTTGGCAATAAAACTGTCATCATCAGAGAGATCATCATCTGACTCAGGATTGGTTTTCTTTTTTTTGTTACTTTTTTTGTTTTTAATCTTTTTGGTAACTTTGATGATATACCGAGCAACAGCTTGGGCATCTTATAAAAAAAACATAGCAATGAGTATAGCTCACAATATCAAATAGTGTTATTGTACCTTGGGCAACAACAAGCTCATCATACACTGCGCTGGAGAGTTTGTTACCTTTAAGAAGTTTACCCTTGCGATCAACCAATGCGTAGTGACTTTGGTAGCCTGGTTTTATTGGTTTCCCTCTTAAGCTGAGCTGATCTTCAACCTTGTAATCATTGTTATCTCGTATACCAGTACAAATAAAGAATGCTGTTTACGTACAGGATATACATTGCCAGGAGTGACAAGGCTCAAAATAAGTGTTTTCTCTTTCGTTCCTCCAATATCATATGAAGCAGCATATTGTATACTCCTCTGTAACCATAGCATTTAGCATATATAATTATTGGGTAGTCAACGTACAGTAAAGTATATGCCTTGGCCATAGTAGCCGTCATCCAAGGCACTGACAGTTCCAAAACCAGCCTTTACAATACTGCAAGCTGCCTCTGTACTTGTTCCATGTACCATCAATATCACTGGTAACTAAACAACAAGGTTTGTTAGTGCACCTTGTTGATGAACTTGCCTTTTTTTCTTGTGAAGCGCCTTTGGTATGTGTACTTGGATCTTTTCGCGTCGCTATGGTATTGTATTTTTTGCATACGCCCTCTTTGTACTTATTGTTGTCATCGCTTTTCCAAGTCTGCTTTTTGAACAACTTTGGCAGTTCTCTAAAAAGTACATACTTAGACTCACCAAAGCGGTAAATGCTCTGTGGAATAAACGTACTGATGTCTGTGTCTTAGTATGTTATTGGACAGACCAAAGTTAGTAGTCAATATTTCATTGAATACAAGAGTTGCTTCAACAATATCGTAGTGGTCATAGCCATGCATTTTAGACATCTCTTGCTTTAAGATGTTGAATTCTCTAACAGCGACTTTATCGTTTGTATCAAGAAGATTCAGTGTTCTGTAGTGAGTCGCTTTCGCAACAAAACCTCTTTCAAAACGTAAGAGAAATGATAAACAAAATATGATATTGAACGCACGTGCTGTTAGATCTATCCCAATTGTTTGCAAAATACAATCGTGGATTAAGATCCCATGCGTTTTTGCTCTGCAATCCTTCGCATTTTGATTTAGTACTTGTCATTAGTACCAACAATGACATCTTACCTGTTGTGATACCTTCTGTTGAGAAATCACTATGATTTGTAGTACACCACATGTCATCAGGTAGATCACTCAAGATTCCTTGCATTAATTTCCCATCTTGTTTCCAGAAGTCCTAGTCAATTTAGTTTTCTGCTTTAACAACCATGTGGATGTCGTACTGGAAGCATCACTTTTTTTGGATCATACGTGCAAATTAACTGACAAATACCTTTTTCCATTGCCAGCTTAAAATAAGAACGTGTTGGCTGAACAGTATGATTAGTGTAATGTTCAACTATTATATAGGGTACCAAATGTGAAAGCCATTCTTGAAGGTTTTCACTGGACGAGCAAGATTTCCACAGTGAATGAGTTTGCTTGCCACTTGGACAGTGTTTCAAGAAAGTTACAAATGCCTCAACAGATGAAGGTGAATTTGTTCTCACTTCATTACATAACATGAAAAGAAAGTCTTGCCACCTTTTTTCACTTGGTACGATACCTAAACATTGTCAATAAAGTGCAAAGTGATATCATAACAGTACCTAAATCAAGACTGTTTGCTTTAAGTAACAGCGTAACAATTTCATTGTTTCCTTCTTGTGCTAGATAGTAATATGAGTTATGTACTTGATGTAGTCTTTGTATAACCTGCAACATGTAAAGCTGTTTCTTTGGCTGTATTAGCAGTATTTATTGAAGCATTTGCTTCAATAAGGATTGACACATTGTCAAAGTCTCCAATTTTTGCTAGCAGTACAATGTTAGTTACGCATGTATCATATCTATACACAATGTACCAGCGTGAATCAAGGCTGTGTTTCCGTTTTTGTCAACAGCGTCAATATTTGCATTGGCGTTGATTAGCAGCAATGTAATTTTATTGTATTTTGTTGTTGCTAGATAGTAGTGTGAATGAGTCGTGTCATCAACGGTATGCAATTACCTGAATGGATCAAAGCTGTCTTTCCGTCATTATCACCAGCCTCAATATTTGCATTTGCCTTCAGTAGCATCAACACAATTTTATTGTTGCCATGTAGGACTAAGTAGTAATAAGACAACACATAAATCATCTTGAATGTTACCTGCATGAATCAAAGCTGTCTTTCCATGTTTATCAGCAGCCTCAATATTTGTATTGGCCTTGATTAACATTGATACAATCTCATTGTATCCTTTTGTAACTAGTTGGAGCTACGTTAGTTTTTTGTATCTCGTTGTATGATGTTACCCGCATAGATAAAAGCTGTCTTCCCATCGTCATCTACAGCATCAATTTTTGCTTTAGTGTTCAATAACAGCGATACAATCTCCTCGTGCCCTTTTGTAACTAAACTAGTGTAAGCTATTTCGTATATCTGAACTTGTGATTGTACCAGCCCACATCAAAGCAGTTGTTCCACACTCATCAGCAGCATCGACATTTGCATTGGCATTGACTAGCATCGACACAATCTCAGTGTTTCCCTCTTGCGCTAAATAGTAACCTGAGTTGATATGGATGTACCTCATCACGTGATGGTACCTGCAGTAATCAAAACTGTGTCTCCATATTCATTTACTGTATCAATATTGGCATTGGCGTTGATAAGCATCGATACAATTTCTTTGCTTTCTTCTTGAACTATACAGTACTGTGAGTTGCTGTGAAGTCATCACGTGTTATGTTACCTGCAAAACTCAAAGCGGTGTTTCCATCTATGTCAACAAAATCAACATTCGCATTAGCATTAATTAACATCAATACAATTTCGGCATGTCCTTCTATTGCTAAATAGTGATGTGAGTATACACACGGTATCTCATCATATGACGCTACCAGCATGCATCAAAGGTGTATTCCCATCTTCATCAACAACATCTGTTTTTGCATTGGCATTGAGTAGCGTTGATACGATTTCTTTGTGTTGTTCTTGTGCTAAAAACAATAATTTGAGGAATTTGTACATGTTGTATCTCATGTTACCTGCATAAATCAAAGCTGTATTTCCCTGTTCATCAACAGCGTCAATATTGACATTGGCATTGATTAGTATTGATACAATGTTATTGTATCCTCTTAATGCTTAATAGAAATGAGTATTAACGTAAGATCACACGCTTGTATCGGATCGTATGGCAGTACCTGCAATCATCAAAGCTCTCTTTCCAAATTTATCAACAGCCTCAATATTGGCATCAGCACGGATTAACATTGATACAATTTCGTCATGTCCTTTGCGTGCTAAAAGAATAACGTGAACACCATAAAAAAAAGCTGTATTTATGTTACCTGCACAAATCAAAGCTGTGTTTCCATGTTCATCAACAGCCTCAATATTCGTATTGGCATTGATTAACGCTGATACAATTTTGTTGTTTCCTTGCTGCGCTAAAACAGTAATCTGAGCTAACGAGGTGTACAATATTGAAGCGAAGTAATATTACCTGCGGTAATCAAAGCTTTATCTCCATTATCAGCTAAATTATTGGTTTTATCTTTTACACTGTAGTTTTCTTCACTCTGTGATTCTGTCATGACGTGTTGTCACTCTTGAGATTATCGCGAAGCAATATTAAGTCGGTGTTACTTGACACATGCGATTTTTCGGTGAAGTGACACTTGTAATGTGCGTTCTGTGTTTTTACTGATTTGGTTACAATAACGTAACAAACCTGAATATTAATACATCTCCTAATGCCATGAACAAAGACATTAATGCGACAAACCCTGTTCATAGAACAAGAATTCGCGATCCGCGTTCACGTATCGTACAATGGTTTAATATATTTTATTTGTTTGTACTTTATACCGTTTCACAGTACCGCAATTGTTCATTACCCTATCCTTTTCGTGACCTTGACTACTAGAGATGGTCCAATGGCAGCCACGAGTAATTCGACGACCTTGGAATATTGATAAAGCAAGATGTGAGCATGTGAGCATGTTCAAAATCTCAGCACCGATTTGATGTAGCAATTGGTAGACTATGTAGGTACCTTCGATTGTCGTTTTTGAGGACAACACAGGTATAGAACTTCAGTTATTTTTCTTTGACTACGCTACGCGTAATCACAAACGTTTGTCATGAATAGAACTTTGTTACTCAAAGGCACCAAATATAAGGTTTAGAGATAACGTAACCGAGAGATTAAAGAATGAAAGGGTGTGCACGTGTCAGTTTCTATTTCGTCAACGTGGTTTCGCACGAGTTTCACATACCTTTTGCAATGATTATAATAAGGAGCTATGAAACTAGAGTCATAGCTCGGAGTGAATACAATAGGTATACCAGAAATAAGCCTTAAGGTTTTTTTTTTGCTGTTCGAACTTGGTCGCATACAAATGAATCAAAAATTGTCTGTGGATGTTATGTAACTTTATCTCATAACTTTCGCTTCGGGAATCATTGAGGAGGATTTGTAATCCAAAGTAACAAAACAGAGTGAGAAAAAAAATTATATTTAATCTGATAGTAAGTTCTCTGTAAGTATTTTACTAAAAATGAGTGGTAGGTTCGCTTTAAATAAAACGTGTAAGTCATATATTATAAGTATAAGTCAAAAGGAACTAAATAGAATGTACCTGTTTCATAGCAAACACTTCCTCTACCAGCTGGAAGTTGTTTTACAATGCTGAAATAAAACAATTAGATTAAACTATTTCTGAGATCTTTCTTACTTTTCTGCTTGTCCTTGAAACATTGATGCAATAAATATAACATGCGTTTGTACACGTTCATCTCTAGCAAGTACTTTTGCAAAAGATCTGTTGGAGATACCTAAAGCGTATGGTTAAGACGAATAATAGTAAAAAACCTCTGTACCATATCTTTCAAAATTTGCATCACTTAAAACAAAAACAAATCGTTCGTCAGCGTCTCTATTACCAACCTCAGCAATAGCTTGTTCTGTACTCTCTAAAGTATTGTCTCCTGACCTAATGGAATATTGGTTACTTAATACGCTTAAAGTCTCATGTACTCACCAACAATATTGAGGATGTGCAGCCATTTGTTGTATAACTTGAAGACGCTCTTTTCTGTTCTTTGGTTGTCTGTTATAATCAACAAGTTTGATTTCAGCTGAATCTCCAGAATGGCCAACCATCGAATACTAATTCAGTTAGATTTATATTAATTTATCGTTGTAGTACCTGTATTTGTGCCTCAAATCCTTCAAAGGACTCCATAATCTAAAGTAAAAAAAATTAACAAGGTTCAAAGTAAAAAATGAGGTTGTACCAATGCTGCAAGTTCTAGCATACGTTCAAGTCTACCATCATATCCGTTGAATCTGTACATACTACATACACATGTTAAACCTTCACTGACCCTTATTTTAAATATAATACGTACCTGGCGCTTATATCGAGTACAAACTTTGCTATTTTTGGTTTACTTCCGAAACCAACTTGATTCTTGCTTGGACTTCCACGTCTTTTATAAATAGTTTTTTCTCCTGTTATCCCTTCAACAAGCTTACTATCATCTAAATCCCCTGTAGTCTGATGCTTCAACCATTCACGGTCATTGCTATTTTTAGCTTCCAATCCTTTTTTATCACGTGTTAAAAACCAACAGATCAAACTGAAAAAAGATTTTGCGTTCGCCTGTTTTGAGCTGGAAAAAATTTGTCTCTAGAGAGCTGTTGTAACTTCTGTTTTTACCTTGAAGTATGACACGTAATTGTGCTACTTGGTCTTTAATATCTTTTGCATATTGCTCATAAACAGAAGCATCATACTTAGACATTTCAATTTCCTTTAATTTCTTAGCCAATGCTTCACGTCCCATCTTTCTTGCAGCTTCCTGTATTTCTTTAGGTACACTATTCTTTTCTTCATCTGATATTTGATGAACAGGATTACCTGCACAGTTTGGTTAAGCGCCAAAGATTGAAAAGATTTAACTGAAAACCAAAAGAACAAAAAGAAAAACTACCAGAATCAAGTCTGTATGGTCCTCCTTTACCGCCTAGACCAGCAGTATCTCTACCTCCAGAACCACCTGCCCATGTATTTCCTCCAACGTGAGGAGCATTAGTTGGGTCTACCTTGCCATGTTTGGGCGCTGAAACCTACTCAACCGTAAGAACGAGTCTGTAACATGAACTAACTTCTTTTCCGTTCTTGTAGTACTTGATTTCCAAGTTTTGCCTTATAGCACGTGCTGCTGCACCACGTGTAGTGCTAAGAAAATCTCCTGATAGATTGAACTGGCGTTTGTTGAGTACAGAAGTAATGAGCTTCGTAACTTCGCTGTTAAACAAAATAAGCAAAATATCACTGCAAAGTTATCGTACGCATTGTATGCATCAAAGTTGAAAACGTTTTCAAGAGCCATCTCCATACTCTCATCAGGGTATTGGTTCAAATGTTTCACAATATTGACAACTTCTCTAGTTGAATAAGGATACGATAACATGCCCTAAGTGTTGTTAGCACGTGAACAAATTGTTTAACTAACTTACCTGTTCATGCAATTTGCGTAAATCTTGAAAAACATATGTAAGCTTTTGTAATGTTATCTCAGGAACGTTTGGTCCATAATTCTTTAACAACAATAGCTCACTACTCTGGCCTGGATTATCAACAGCGTGGCTTAGTAATGGTTAGTACACAAGAAGTTGAAATAGTCCGTTAATTACCAGCTAAACATTGATCCACACTCTCTATAAAAGTCATTCCCTAAGAACGGCCATCCAGGTCTATACTCACGAATTAGTAGAAAGTAAATCATTTATTATAATACCTGTTGGCTAGTACTATCATTCGGAAATCAGGGTGAATTTCAATTATGTTTTCATTTGTTGAAAGCGCAGCTCGTTCTTTTGATAAGATACGCCTATTACTATTTTTAGAGACTGAACGAGAGTAGTGAGTACTTCACCTTTGATCAGATAATGTCATTTCTCCATCAATAAGGTTTTTAAGAATACATACAACTTCAACATCCGCTTTATCTGCTTCGTCTTTTTTGTGCATTAGTATTATACAAAAAAACAACAGAACATGATTCTTCGCACCTACTACCAAGATGTGACCATTTCGAACTGCGCGTACTAGTGGTGAATCTTCGTATGTAATAGCTCCATCTACAATAGTAGCTTGACAAGTCAAGGACGCCACTAGATCTTGTTAGAAACGAAATTTTTTGGCAGGTTTGGATAGCGAACCAGTTGTATCTCTGTGAAGTTGAATGTACTGTCTAGGAAGTGAAAACTTTTCAAGGAATCTATCTATGTTTGTTTTAATTTGGTTTGTTTAAAGTGAGTTTGAGTTACCTGTGAGCTTATTCTTTCCTGTTCCTTGGTTACCAATGAGAAGTAAGTGTTCACCAAGTGCAAAATCCCGTTCCATATCTGTTAGTATATCAACATGTTCTGGAATATCAAAGAACTGCGGTTTAGGTACAAGATGCGATTCTGAAGACTTGTAAGGTTCCATTGATAAGTCACAATTATCATATAGACTCTCTTTACTCTATATATTACTTTAACAAGGCACTATCACATGATAAACGTACTGATTTGGTGATTGAGAATTTTTTAAGAATGCGTAGTAATACTTTCTTGGCTGTTGCTGGTAAGAATCGTACAAGAAGCGCCTGATTTAGTACTTCGTATATACCCTTATCATTTACACCTTCTGATATGGCACTTACTTTTCGTAAGGCACGTATTTTCTGCCGTAAAGAAACAGGACTTTTTGAGAATTCGACAGTGTTGTTAATTTCTTCTACCACATCAGAAACCGTCCTTGTTACTTTCCTCGATGCATTAGGAACGTGCACTGAAAGTATTGATTCTTCTTCGTTGCCTGGTATCCCTTCTATTGTAAGGAATTGGAACAATGTCTGAACTTCCTTTGTGAAGAAATTCTCGGATGAGTTCGATTTTGTGTTAGCTGTAACAATAATCCTATTTTAACTTCAACTTTTTACCCATTTTAACTTTACAATGTACCTAAATGATGGATGTATAGGAACAAGATTCTTTTCCTTTAATTGTTCTTTCGTATATTCTTTTAAAAGATCTTGATAATGTTGATGAGAAATAAGACGTGTGCCATCACAAAGAACAACCTGTTATCAAAACATAACGTTAGGAGAAATAAACTCCTCAAATTAATGGAGATTATACCTCTCTATCTAAAAACAGCTGTTGTAAACTTGCAATAGCATCTGAACCAAGCCGATCAGCGTTATCAAGAACAGCTATTTTTCCTATAATTTCAGTTAGCTTAGAATCGACTAACACAAAACTAGTTTACCATTTATAGCTGCATTAATAAGACCTGAATCTTTCCAATACGTATCACCATTTTCACGTGTCATGCGACGCTTATATCAACGTTAATACTTGACTACGATAATGAAACGTAGAGTTTAACGTACCTGAAGCAAATCGCGATAGTTCATATCTTTGTAAAGCAAAACAGTTTCAATCTCATATCCAAGTAAAGAAGCAAAATGCATTATCAACCTCGTTTTACCACTTCCTTTAGGACCAACCTAATGCAAATGTAAGTGTAAGTATGTACATACACTGATAATAAATTAATAATCCGTACTATGCATATATCAGAATCAACAGCATGAGACATAAGCATAGACATGATAACTCGCTTCAATGAATCAGTAACGACATATTGATCATCGCCAATTGATTTTCCTTGTCCGCAAGGTACGTTGACTTTAAATAGGCGGTCAGATATAGAAATTTGTATTTCCCTTGTAGTATATACATCATCGCTATTGGCGTTCGATGACACGTGATAATCTTTGAACATTGAAGAAACTTTTGCTTTGTCCATGTCAAACAAGTTATCCATTTTAATATTACTCATCGACCTTACAGAACGAATCATATCTCGTACAACACTCTTAGATTTTCTTGCACCACCATCTGCTAATTCAAGTGGAAATACGTTTTGTACAACTGAACGCAATGGCAGGTTTTTAAATTTTTCGACAAGCTTTTAACAACAGTTAAACTCGCTGAATATCACTTTACCTACCTTATAAATTTGCTCTATTCCTTGATCAGGGAACTCTAGATCACTAGAAATCAAGTCTGTGTAATTTTCTATGGATTGAATATGAGACAAGAGTCTTAAGTGACCAACTTTGCTAAGAACGAAATCTTACCTTGTGAGTACTCTTGATATTCTCTAAGAACTTCGGCAAACTTTACTACTCCCGTTACGTCTTCGCTGGCATCACCTAAGCCACGCCCAATTATATCAATCTGGGTACTCGATGATATCGGAGGAATAAGACGAGCTTGAAACCTTGATCGTAGTGGAGGATCCAAGGGATTTCCTTTGTATTTAGACTAGTAGTTTACATCAATAATATGAGCTTTACACCAAGAATTAATAGTAAGTAGTGATAATCATACCGGTAGAGCTAAAGCAATAGTTCTAAAGTCATCATGAACACGAACAATCTGTAAATTATCTAAATCTTCCTTTGTATTGCCTTTCTTGATCAACTCATCATAATTCTTTGGATTCATTAAGAAACGACCATCCTCTAATTGCATCTCACGGTTCTCCAATAGATTATTCTATGTCATATTATCTTGTGAGACCGTAATGCACATAAGATGTTCTTAAAATAGTTTATGAAAAAAAAAATCACGTGACATACCAAAATAGGCAAAATATTCCTTTCTGCTTTTTCCAATCCAATAATGATCAAAACGCGTCCGTGTATTGCAGCACGGACTGCCACAGAATCTATAAACGATGCAGTCTTATTTACAATTTCTCTACGCTACCACGGAAAAAAATAAGCGTCAACAAGCCACAGAAGTACAATTTTGATCAAAGTTTCAAAGTAAAAAAAAGCAAAAATAAATTACTTGTTTTAAGTCTGGTTCTGAAGTATCCCTTGTGATAGATATAACTTCGCATTCTCTGTTTGTAAGTTCACAATATCTCATAGCTATCCACCTCTTAAGTGAACCAGGTGGTCTGTTGTGACGACAAGTCAGAAAATGGTCTTTTTATCATTTGACAGTTCACCTTAGCATGTCAGAACTGTTTTAGCGTACCCTAGTAGTATAACATCTTGTTTTAACAAGTCTTTTTTGAGAATCCACTCAATATGCGACAAAGTCTCCCTACTGTCCAATATTGATCGAGCATACCACGATTTTTGGCGTGTAGAAGGTATATGCTCTACTGCGCCAGGCTTTAAGGGATATTCAACAGAACCAAGTTGGAGCTCTTTAACACGTAAAAAAAATATTCGCTTACGCATTACAACGTACTCAGGACGCTAGATTTGCTACTTTGAGAGCAAAAACGTAGTTTTACGTTTCTACAAGCCTTTTGGTGCCTAAATTGAGCACAAAATGCACCTCTCTTGGCTCGTACAGCCCTCAGCATGCTTTACACGACAAGAATCGTTCTACAGCATAAGTTGTCTTGCTTAACAACTCAGACGCTGTAAACCTTCACCACGTGTTGTCATTAAACCAATGTACTAAATACGATTACAATGGTGGGTGTCAACAATGACTGAGTTCAAATAATGCAAAGTATGAAAAAAAACATAAACACGACCAAACCAATACGACTAATATCTCAAATATGTTACAGCGTTTACAATTCAAGTACAACTCTTACCCGAACTTCATGAGATGTAAGGAAGTCTTGGTAACGTGGTAGACTGATTTTTTTGGATTTTTTTTTATTTTTTTACTATCAACTTACAAAAAATACAACACTGCGCTTAATTATCACTCACTCGCACGACGTTGTCGGTAGGATATGGTGGAGGGAGGTTAAGGGTAATGATCGAAGTGGCTAAGGACTTAAAAAGCGGTACTAATTAACCTTCTTTTTACGTCTCTGGACTTGTCTTGCTGGAGGAGCGGCAGGTTGAGCATCCAAACTCCAAACATTTTCGTCGTAAGGATTTTGAGGTAAGGCCTTGTTCTTTGCCTTCTGCTTTGGAGGCTTCTTGTAATACTTGGCGAGAACCTCATCTTTATCATGCTTGTAGAATACCTTCTTTCCATCGACAGATGTACGCATTTGGAGAATATGAAGGAATGAGCGATTCTGACCCAAAAAGTCGATTAGAGTCTTTTTCTTATCAGCAGTATCGTCAGGTTGAATCAAATAGTGTCGGACGGTTGTTTTTAGCTTATAACTAATAACAAACTCGCCTTCGATACGTTTTGAAAGACGAATGATAAAAGTTCCTGCTTCGTGGCCTTCAAGCTCTCTCTCCGCGTCAGAACCTGTAACAAACGCACACAAGTAGCTAAAAGAGGAAGGTAAGCACAATTAACAGAAAAAAGTTATGGGAAAAAAAATTTCAAAACTTTGTATTTCAAAGCAGTACCCATTCTCAAACAACCAAAGGAGGTATTTTTGGTAACGGATCTTCTTCAAGCCAGGTCCTATCCAGTTCCAAAACTTTTCAAATTCGCGTTGAGTAATGTTCTTCTTATCCTCTACAAATACTCATTTAATAACTAACACATAAAACGTTGCAAAGTGAAGGTACTGCTATACTTACTTATGCCAAGGCCGAATTTCGAAATGAGTAAATAGTCAAAATCAGTCAAGAAAAGAGGACGCTTTACGTTAGAAACCTCTTGCTTGGTTGCTGTCAAGTAATGCTTTTGAAAGTAATTCCAGAAGCAAGGAACAGTGATTTCAAATTTCTCTACAAAAAAAGTTATTCACTCAGAAAATCGAATAAAACCAAAGCTTACCTTTGAACGCATCGTCCTTGAGCCAAGAACCTGCTGCGTCCTTCCACTGTGATCCAGTGTTTGTCATTGAAATAAAAGGTTGAGAAGCGTTACTCTCGAGGTTCTTAGTGATGGTAGCGCCGTCAATAACGACCTAAAATAAAGTCAAAAAAAAAAAACAAGCCGAACTAAAAAAACTCATTCAAGGTTTAGCGTACCTGAACTTGAACGCGGAACTTCATGCGAACCAGGTTAGGAAAGGTACCAGCATTGAATTTAAGCTCATTGAAGACGGCAATACCAGTCTCGTTGAAGACTTGTTTGGAATTCTCGAGTTCCTGATTGTTTCTTTTGATACGTTGTGCCGCTTCAATCAATTCAGGTGCGACATGTCCCTAAAATATTATTTGAGTGCACAAGAAAGCAAAGAAATACAAAAAATAAAACAATTGAGAACGTACGGTTGTAATATGTGAGACACGAGCGGAGGTCAACAAACGAAGAGAAAATGTGCCGATAGGTTTTTCCTTAAAGACAGGACCAGCGCGCTCTTGTGTTAAGCCTAAAAACACAGGCGAATCGCGTCTAAAGTAACGAAGATAAGTACAAAAACGTCTTCGAGCCAAAAGCAAAAAAAAAAAAAAATCACAACCGGATTGTGTACCTTTGACCTGGAGGGTTCGTTACCATGTATTTAACATCCCCTTGGTATAACGTCAATTGAGGAATGAGATAAGTCTCGATAAATTCGCGAATGGTTTCCAAAGCTTTAAAGTCTTTAGGTTCTAGAAAGTGCATCGTTTCAAGCGTCTAAAAAGCGTTAAACGGTCTAATTTAACGTAAAATGACAAACATTCATGAATTAGGAAGAAAAGTCAAAGGAGGTCATTTTTTAAAGCGTTCGAAATACGGACCTTCAGTTCGGCCAAAATACCAGTGAGTTGATTCCTTGTTGTTTTTAAGGAAGCGTCTACGCCTGTTCCGTCACCTCGCATAATGTTCGCCCGAATATGCTTCAAGCTCATTTCAATGGCTTTAATTTCGGTGTAGTGTCTACATAATAATAAGTGCTATAGTTTCTAACAACAAACAAGGTGAACCAACGGTCACTTTTTAATTTCTTTTTTTTGATCCAAAAGCGTCTATCGGGAAATTCATTACGTACCGGCCTTGTGCAAGCTTTTGAAGGGCTGAAATACCGGTGTCTTGTATGTTGTTGTGGGTGATTCCAGTACCACCGAGAGCATTCGATGGACCTCTTGCCGTAGCGTTTGGTGGAATACCCTACACAGAGTTCGTCAGAAGCCAAAAAATAAAAAAAGTGCGTTCACAAAACGATTGTTAGGAAAAATACATGTACGACGCGTTGTACATTATTTTGACGCTGTACGTACCGTGAGGGTTGCCACAGATTGTGCTTGAGCATTTGAAGGTGCTTCTAGGCGCTGGATCTTTCTTGGTGGCTCGAGAGACGGTTCTGATTTTGGGGCCAAACTAACACCCTGCGTTGGTTTTGAAGCTCTGGGCGAGTGGGGGTAGACCAGGAACAACTTGAGGAGGTTGCTGGCCAGAATGATCATTACTCTGCTGCAAGTTGTTCATAGCGCCCCCAGAGTTCAGAAACGCTATAGGATCACTCGAGCCAAGAGAATAAAAACCTTGTAGGTCTCCTGAAGCATTTCTAACAATTATTTAAGAGAAACGGTCTCAGATAAAAGAACAGAAATAAGAGAAAACAGAGCATTAAGAGAAAACTAAAGGCAACAAAAGGCCGTACAACGATGGTAACAAATTGTTACTGCCATCAACAAAATCAGACGAGTTGAGCAGGTGGGCGCGTCCCTGTGTGTCATCTAACTTGCGCTTGCTCATTGTTATTTTATAGTAATAGTTCGGGGTTCTTCGTAGCCGTTAGAGCGTAGAAAACAGCGTTTTGTTTTTTCAAAGCAAGTTGAGTTCTTGATCACTGAAAAAAACTCATAAAACGAGGAGGTGTAGCGAGAAACGAAAACGCCAAATCGTAACACCTGCGCTGGTTTGTACTTGTTGTTCTCGATTTTGCCTATGTTTCAGAAAAAGTTGCTTTAAGAGTAGCGAAGAATTCTTTGTTTATTTTAGTACGTTATACACGCCAATTTGAATACGTATAGCGTGTATGCTAGCTCCATCCAAAGTGAAGTTGTATCTACAGGTTTAGCTATGAC
This sequence comes from Trichosphaerium sp. ATCC 40318, assembly GCA_038496445.1. Taxonomy (NCBI): domain Eukaryota; phylum Discosea; class Flabellinia; family Trichosidae; genus Trichosphaerium; species Trichosphaerium sp. ATCC 40318. The sequence continues at coordinate 1,773 of JALMLS010000499.1, read as the reverse complement.
CGCAGACACGACGTACGCCGCGCTCAGTGGAATACCCTTCTGCAGGGTAAATACGGCGCTGAAAAAGCGGTTTTGTAGACTAAAATGGTTGTATTAAAGTAGAAAGTCTCCTAACTGTAGCGCGAGCTAACAGTAACTAAAGGCGACAGAGATCGACATAAAAAATTTCAACACTGGCCTGTGGTATGAGTTTAAACTGAGCGAGCACAAGAACACTTGCGTTAACATTAATACAACGTTACGTTGTACCTATCTAAAGGTACCTACAATACAACGTCGTACGGCACAGAAGCAATTCAACAAGCAGGGTACAGTAAAAGTAGGGACACTTTTCGCATTTCCAACGCAATCACGTGCACAAAGCATACAGGTGTCGTGAAGTCTAGCTATAACTTCAAGGAAAAAAATCCAACGTACTAGTAAACTTGCATGGACTATTTTAAAGACTGAAAATAAAAAGGAAAACACAAGTCAGATGAGTACAACAACTTTGTCTAATGAAGGGATAAGGTATTTTGTTACCTCGCATGCGCACCACACAGCTCAAAGCTACGACAGTAACAATTGTAAAAAAGTAACCAAGAGTTGGTTTTTTGTTTAACACAAAACATGAGGCATAGTTGATGCTGGTGAGGACCGCTTATACGCGATTTTATTTAACTTTAGATGACTTTCCTTTCCCAAAGTTGGTTGTTCGTGTCAGGATGACCACCTCCAACATTCTGCCACATGAGTACATTGTCATTGGGTCCGGCGTGATCAGCCACATAATTGGACGTGTAAGGGTGTCGGAACAGGCGAGAGTTTGAACCATACAAGACTTTGTACCACATTTGATTCGTTTCGTGTGCGTCACAAGTCCACAACTTGACGTCCTCTCCGTTTGCCGCTATATGGCTGGCATCCAGGCAATAGTTCGTGTCCCTTTTGCGGTAGTTGAAGTAACCTGATATCGAGGCATGTGACTCGATCCAGTGCTGACCATGATCGTTTGGGTCGTACACTCTAATTTTGACACTCTGTCCATTGCTTCCGCCTGATCCAGCATCCATAGCACCGTTGTCGAAGGCTTCTTTCCAGATGACAAAGTATTGTTCTTCTTCTTTTTTGTCTTCTTGAATTGCAATACACACTGTAAGGAGTATACAAGATACAGCGAGGTACAAGAAGGTGCGCATAGTGTATGATTGCTTGTTGTTTGTTTTTTTGTCTGTTGGCAGTTAAGTACTGTGTGCACTGTTTATGTGCAACCGGCTCATTGTTTACTGAACGCTAGGAATTTTACACGTATTGAAAGATTCTGTGGTGTGATACAACTTTGAAAACATTTTATGAACCGCTTTGGTTGTACACAACCCACAGTCTTTTTCTTTTCAAAGATAACAAAGAATGTTAGTATGTCCTTTTACTTGTTTGCGAAGGAGAGCAACACATGGAATCGTTGAGAAAAAAATTATTTGTGCTGTTACAATAACAGGTGCACGAACACAAACAGGTCTTGAAAATTGTTGTATTGTGTTCACTCTAGATTCTCGTATGAGGTGCTACATACCTTTGCTCTTTTTTTTTTTGCTTGCTCAACTACTTACGGGTTAAAAAACGAAACACTCTCAAACTTGTATAACAAATGAAGCGACAGAATAATAGCAAAAAACTCTGGCTGATGTGTTTTTATTTTGTGCTATGAGTTTAAAATAAATACACAAATCAGTGATGACACATGGAGTGATGATATTTTGACTGTGTGATACGCACCGTGTGGAGCGTAACTAA
>JALMLS010000260.1:0-58246 GCA_038496445.1 Trichosphaerium sp. ATCC 40318 | reverse complement strand
AAAAACCTGTTGTTGCACACGCGATTTCTTCGGCGAGCGGCATTTCAAGCGACTGGCAATAGTGCCTAATTAATAGCCAGTTAATTACATTGACATTTTAATAGCGTAGTACGATCAACATACCCATGTTTGAGGCGCATGGAGCACTTTCGGAGGGGCGAGTATTTGTAGTTTCTATCAAAGGCTTATTGTTGGTTTTCTGCTTCTTACGCTTAGGAGCGCTCTTGTGGTGTGCGCTAGAGTCTGTTTGTTTCCGTTTTTGAGCAGAGCCCTTGTCTCTTGTTGACAACCATCCTGTAGCTGTGGGACTACACGATTTAGACGCTGAAAGCGGTTGTCCGCTGTTCTTTTGAAGTCGTTTGGAGCGTCGCTTTTGTACAGGTTGAAAATCCTCCATTGAGTCGGTTAGAGATCTGCGACGTTCCATCAATGCCCCAGGTAGATAAATAACGCTTGATTACAAATAACGGCTAGTGTTTGAAACTGGGCGGTAATGTAATGCACCTAGCACCAGTGCTAATTGATCAGAGTTGAAAAGAAGTACACGAGGGAAAGTGTAAGTTGGCTTAAAGCCTTTTAGCACAACTTGGTCAATACTCTCGTTTAGATTCAACAAACAACGCTTATTATGAATTCAATTACATTTGATCCACGTCTAAAGACCATTCTGTCAATTAATGGCGGCCTTACGCTTCTTTGGGGCGGATTAGCTCTATTTGCTCCGAAAATCATTCTAGAGGCCATTCACTCAACTGCCTGTGCGTCAAATGCTATTTGCCACCCCTAAATAAAATAACTTACAATTCTTCTTAGCCGCTGCTGAGGTGTCCCTTTTTCAGGTGCGAACGCCGTGTACATAGGGCATTAAACTAAACTCAACCATTTTCTTTTTTGTTTGACTTCCATCAGGGAAGCGCTGGGCTATTGGTAACACTAGGTATGGTCTCATACGCAAGCAACGAAACCGACAGAAATCAACAAACGGCACGTTGTTTGTATATTTGTATTTTTTCTTATGTGTGCTGCTTTGGCCTAACTAGAGTCCTTCTAGGCCATCACAAAATGTTTGGCTGTAAGCAACATTGTAAACATGGGCATTTATTTGTTCCAACACGACCTCTTTGCAGCAAAAGATATGACTCATGTTTTGTTGGGTGCACTTCCTCATGCACTCCTCGGTCTAATGAACATGTACTACGGTTGGATGTATCAAACAAAGGCTTGAATTATTTTACTTGCGATGTGACGGAGATATTTACTAGATATTTATTTATCTCCGTCACGTGACACAATTGAGATGCACTAAATAAAAAAGTCCAAAGAAAAAAAAATTTATCATTACTGAGTTCATGCAACAAAGACCATTATGTATAATACAGTGGATCTGGCAGACACCGTCTGTTATTAGTTTTTTTTATTCATGATCTTGATAACGATCGTTTTGTCTTCTCCTTGAGACTTGCTCTCGCTTATTAGCCATCTGCCGCTTAGATTGCCTGTTCCATTTCATTAAATGCTCAAAAGCTTTAGCCTTGCTATTTTCCTGAGCTTCTTTAAATTCATGGATGTGCTTGTCCTCTTGAACAAGTGGAGCAACTTGTAACACTGTCTTTGGATTGTGTGGTTGTCGTTCTTTCTCTACAAACTCTAAAATGCACGTGTTAGTCAATCATACAATGTTTAAGATTTTTCCCCTTGTTACCTTGTTCGTCGGGCCATATGTCATCTCTGATTTTGTGTTTACTCTCTGAGGTCCATGCATTTTTGAACTTTCCAGAAGTCTCTTTTGGACTCATAGGTTGAAACTGGAGCTTCACCTTCTTCTCTTTGCTATCAACAAAAAAGTATCCACCGAATCTCTTTCCATTAGCGGATCTCAAACCACCAACATGCTCAGACCTCTTGTCATAAAAAATATCATCTGCCATGTCCTAATACGGAGTTATTAAAGGCGTACTTCCAAGAGTGAGCTACTAATAATCAAGCATAACAACATGTTTTAAAAATAATCTTTGTGAAGTGGTCACACAAAAATATCTTTTCAACGAACCTTAGATATTGTGTAACCGTATTGATACTTCATAAAGTAAAAATCACATCCAGGGACATTGCAATAGTATGATTTTTTACCAACACCAATTTCGCATTGCTCTAGAGGTAGATATTTAGAGTACATTACATTGAACCTAATACTTACCTTCACAGTCTGAACTTATTTTAGACTTGTTAGTGCGCTCTCTCTTCGTTTGTAATGGAGTGAATTCTCCAAGTTCTATTGGATTAGAGTTGAACGTTGTGATACTATCCTGTATAACAGTAAGAACAGTAATATTTTTGTGGAAACACAAATTAAAAAGAACCTTTATCCACTGGCGGTAATCATCCAGCACTTCCTCTGATTTAGCTGCACCAGCCATCACTGCTTTCAATTTGTCTTCCAAAACACCTACTTGTTCAACATCGACAACATCCACCTATCGGATGTAAGCTTAATAACTTTTGAAGATATAAAAAGGTGACAGCGTACATGTTGAAGGAGTTCGTTCATTTTGTTACCCTTGTGTGTAGGTACAAACCCATCAAGTGTACGTTTTATGTAACCTTCATGTAATAATCTATTAACTATCTCTACGCGAGAGGCAGGAGTGCCAAGACCTATACAAAGTTAACATAGAAACCCGAGTATTTACTTACCTTTTTGCTCAACAAAATCTTCTTCACTATCTTTTGCATACGTTTGCATTGCTGTTATGATAGTGGCATCATTATACAATCCAGGAACCGATGTTTCACGAGTCTTTTGAGATAATTAGCTCAAGTAAATACCCTTGACAATACAATAAAAGCCAAGAACGTACTACTGTCCTTGGAGGGATTTTGAGTTCAACAGCATCTCCTTCCGTCAGTAATGGCAGAAAATCTTCTAACAAACAATCAACAAACGTACTTTTATAAAATCATTGCATACCTGGGTCTGTATCTACACTGTTACCATCCATAGCACGCCACCCAGGATATATTTCAAACACCTTCTCTTTTACAAATACAAATTCATCATTGCTAACAATCTCTAAACGTTCATGCGTCTCTTGTGCGGCTGGCATAAATGCAGCTGTGAAACAAAAGTTAAATCTCTTGTAGTGTTGACATGGAGTACCTATAAATCGTTGCATAATAGCGCCAAACACTACCTTCTCTGCCTTGGTAAGAGCACGAAAAGTTCTTTTATAGTCATCCCGCAATATTGGTATGATAGCATGTAGGTCATCCTTTCCTTGAACATCGCTAAATACGCGCAGATTATCTTTATTTACAGTTGTTGCGGTTCGGTTTAGCTTCTTGAGGTTCTTTGCGTTTCTAGAGGAAAAAAATAAGTACAACTAGCTGTTTGCAAAAGTAAGGTGCATCACTTACTTTAGAGTCTCTCGTATAGTATTGGTAAGCGTCAAAGGCAAATGTCGTGACGTTGTAAAAGGAAACGTGATTAGCCCACAAGAGTAGAGTTTCTACCGAGACTAGTAAGAACGATAACCTTAAAGGTGACTATCATGTCATGTCATTTATGTACCTTTAGTACTGCTCTAGTTTGGCTCAGTGTATACCGATACTTATTATACATTGACTTTTGTAGTTGTGCAAGATCAAACAGCAATGGCGGTTGAACAAGCTTTGAAAAAATGATGTGTTAGGAAGATCACAAATGATATATTCTATACTTACAGTTTTAACAATCTTAAATTCCTTTACAGTGGCATCAGCTACAACTTTGTTAACTCACTACAGAATACAACTACGCAACCTTTAATTCCTGCTTGAACTTCGAAAAGTTCGTTAGTGTCAAACACTCGACCTTTTGTCTCAATATCACCCACACGGCCTTCATACCGTAGTGGAATGGTATTATCATCTATCTTTGCTTTGACCCAAACCTCGGCATATTTCTCCTGTGTCAAGACAATTAATACCTCTATCACAACTGATCCAACGCACAGGTTTGCATTTTCGGTTTCTTGAAACCTCTTGGTGATAAGGTGTAATACAACTGCTTCAATTCTACCTATGCACAAGATAAGTTTTTACAACAAGAAGAAACTCGTTGAAGTACCTATAGGACATGCTCCACCGTTACGTTCCTGCCAATACGACGAGCAAAGCTCAGAAAAGTTAAAAAAAGCTAGCCAGTCCATTTCTCGGGCGGTTTTGCCAAACGAATACAAGTCAGGTCGCTCTTTGTCCAAAATAAAACTAACAGACAGTTTAGCAAAAAAAAAGGTTTTTCCAAAAATCAAACCTATTCAAAGTGCCCTTCTTTGGTGCAAGTGAAGTAAGCCAAAGTCTCTTGGATTTTTGCAAGTCTTTATCAAGGCTAAAAAAATCTCTAAAATATATCTCGCCTTGTTCTGTAGGTTCAAATGCGTTCAAAATCTCTAACTCAAAAATTAAATGAAATATAATTTAAAACGTGTCACAATGTGTCAAAAAAAAATTTCAAAGGTAAACGTATCTCGTACCCTTTGACTTTTGACCAAACGCGTGGAGAAGTAAAGCTTCATCAGCATACTTACGCTACAAACTCGGTTAACTTTGTACAATTAAATTGCAAGGCCAAGGCGTACTGGGAAGGTTGGCGTAAGTCTAGGTGGCAATGCTGGAATGCCTGGTTGGTCTACCGTGTCCATTATATCCAATGAAGCACTTGCATTGGTCCAAAACACGACATCCTATTAATAATACGATTTTAGCGTCATTTGGATGTGTTTTGAGAATAAAACGAAGAAACGTACGGAAGGCGATTCTTGTGATGCGTAAAACCCTGTAGCGCGTTTTTTTGTATCTACAGGTAGGTCCAATGCTCTTGCAATAGCTGTTGCTTCCTCTGATATTGTTTATAATTTATTTACGCTAAAGAACAAGTGTACCTTGAGAATGAGTGACGAATAGGCGTAAGTTGGGCTCCTTTACTTCTTTTAATAATTCTTTTGCACTAGATTCTACTTCATCCATCGCAGCATCATTTGTATACGCGTGAGTTTCATAAGATGAGCTGGCGCGTTTTACATTGCGTACAGAAGCCTACGTGTTTATTTGTTAATACAAGGCTATTATAACACGCAATGGGTGCCTTCCGTTGATTAGAACGCGTAGTTTTCAATTTGAGAAAGCTGCGTGAGTTCCAAGCCACTATCGGGCTTAAACCACGATGGCACTTGCAAAACATCGCCAAGATGTACTTTATTTGTACTTGTATGACACGATTAAGTTTTGACTAGATAATTCTGTCTGTGACAATTGTATTTTATTTACGTTACGCCGTAGTTGCACTATTGTATAATTCATAAACAACGAAGGATGTCAAAGCAGAGACAAATCACATTTGTCTGCTCCGGTGATCACAGCGTATTTTTCGGTCTTGTTTCATGCGTCTACAACGCTTGTGGCGCATATGAGCAATCCCAATACAAAGAAGCAAAACAGAGGGTCTATAAGGGTTAAGGTTTGCTTTTCTTACAACTGCCATTGGTATTGTATTCTCATAAGCGCTAGAACCTCGCAAAGCGCGTAGGACAAGTCAGTAACAAGAGATTACGCCAAACTATTGGCAGAGTAAAAGGAACAAAAACAGCTAAAGAAGCAGAGTCTCCTCGTACGTTTAAAAACACAGCACAAAATTATAATCACGGAAATTCAAAAAAACCAGTTTGAACCACCACGTTTCGTCACAACGATCAAAAATCAATGGTTATAACAACTCTACCAAGTCACTTATGTTAAACATTGTCTTTTTTGCACATCGTGTTTGGAGAAATACCGAGATTGTTTCTTGAAGTCATTTTTCTTTTATTTTACGATCATAGTATTCTAACAGAGTTCATTTAAGCGCGACCGAACACCTCTCAAGATTTCATCCGTATTTACTTACCTAATGCGCAACAACAAGTCGTATTGTTTAAACCACATCTAGTACTACGACAAGTACTAGAGAGGGTATGTGCGCTACGGTATGTAACATAAAAACAAAGTAATTTTATTTTTTTTGTACTGGGCCAAGTTTTTTTTGTGTCCACGTGATTTTAGCCTTTAATACTCAAACACGTAAATTTGGTTCTGAAAAAGGCCGTTTAGTGAAAATTGATAAATTTTTTAGGCGTGATATAGAGATAGACGCTTTCATACCACTTGACGCTGAAACAAAAGAAGAGCTTGATCTTGAAAAGACTTTAGGCGATTTGAACACTTACGAAATCAATTTTTCAACTCCAAGAGGTAAAGTCTAATTTATCACGTGCTTGTATTTGTCACAACCTTATTAATTATCGTATAGAGATTCCTAAGACAAATGTACCAGTTGCAGTGAAGCATAATCGGACTAGTAGTGATGTCTCATCATGGAGCGTTAGCTCATTCAATCGCAAGTGAGTTGACATAGTATTTAAATAACAATTTTTGTTAATCAGTTCCTGTAGGGCCACTGGTTCTGGAAGTTATGCAACACTAAAGACTAGTAAACAAGCGCATAGAGCAACGCTTACTGACAATTCATTCAACAAGGTACGCCGTCTATGCAACTAACGTTTATGCTAAGCATAAAAAGGTTGGTGGTCTGCTAGAGGCTGTAAGAAACGGAACTATAGATGATGTTACAGCAGTCGTTGCTTTACGACCCGGTGATGTAAATACGACTTCTGGAGTCGATGGTGTAACACCGCTATTGGCGTGTGTATCCACACACGAGGCACCAACCATTATAACTTAAAATACTTATTATATTGTAGCGGCGTTTGGCAAAAGCGATTGTTCTTTTAGAGGCTGGTGCTGATCCTACAAAAGTACCTGCATCTGGACACACGCCACTTCACTATTTAATTTTATTCACAAACGTTGAGATAACGCTTACGTTCATACTACAATTTTTAAAGGTATGTTTCATGGAAACAAATAAATGAACTTACCAGAAAAACAAAATTAGGTTTTCGCTTTGTTGCTGCGTGGTGGATTAGATATAAACACAGGCACAACAACGAGTGATGAGAAACCTATTCACCAAGCTGCTCACGTGGGATGTCCTTTATTCGTTATGCAATTATTACTTAAAAATGGAGCAGACCCAAACGCCCACACCAAGTATGATATTTTAAGCCATGTATTAAAAAAAAAAACTAAAACTTTTTTTACAGGCAAGGTAAAACTGTTTTACATCGGGCGATACAAAATAACTTGATGGACCATACTAAACTTCTTCTAAAAAATGGAGCCAACCCATTTACTACTTTTGAAGGAGAGCTAGGTAAGACATTAACTTTTGATTTGTTTGACACAATTTTTCATTGTTTTTTATCTTCTCATTTCTCTGAACTTCTTTTTGCATGTGTTTTCTTACATCTCGCTGAGGCAAATCTGATTCTGCGTTGGACCTTGCAAAGAGTTTACACCTCAACGATTTTGTACAATGCTTGAATTCTGGAGGAAAAGCTGGACAACCAGGCATACCACCAACAGTAGAAGAGGATCAAAGTTCCAATACTTCAGATCGTAACAGCTCTGTATCATCTGCTGTAAGTATTGGAACTTTTATGCATTCTAGTTTTCTTTTATCTCAACTACAATCTAGAGCGCTGAAGACCAAAAAGAGCAGAGTGCTGATCATTTGCCACCACCTCCCGGAAAACCAGCACCAAACCCTCTTTTGTATGATCTAGATTGCTCAAAATATTTCCTTACAAATACAACACTAGGCGATCTGTCACTGCACCATCAATAGAAAAACCAAGGAGAGTTGGTGTACAAAGACCAACAAAATCAGTGCCAAGTATTCCACTCAACGTACGCCTGAAATACTAAGTCGATAAATAAATTGCAAAACTTAATAATCACTGCTATAGCCTGCACCACGTCCACCCATGCCCAAGAATGGTGTACCTACATTGATGATTCCTGTCAATCCACCTAAGCTCAAGAAACCAAGCAATCAGGTTGTAGGAAATGGCAGGTACCAAGCTTACTTGTATTCCTAAACCCGTTTGTCGTGCTCACCCCAAATAGTTCTTCACCTAAAACAGCTCCACCTTCTCGTCCAAAAGGTGCACCGCCTATTCCTAACACCCCTCCACCTTCAGTAGTTCCTGCAACTCCACCCAAACGATCGGCAACTGTTACAAACCTACCACCAAGCTATTCTCCAAAGAAACCTAATCTTCCACCTATGAGGCGTATAAACAGTACAACACAGGTTGTCCAGCAAAAAATACCTCTGCCTCTCATGAGAGGTTCTCCTCCAATGATACGCATGAATAGTACAACACAAGTAGGCATAAATAGAGCAAACGAGAATAACGCTACCAATCCAGAGTTCGAAACTTTAAGGAGACTTGGCTCTAAGCTTCTAGCGTAAGATTTTATTTTGTTTGAGTACATTTTTCTTACAAAAAAAAAGGTCACAGGTTGAGGCTGAGAAACCAAAAGAAGATGAATTGTACTTGGTTTATCTAGAGATTTATAACTACTTTAAAGGTTATGTACACAAACTGGAGATACTTCTAGTGGTACGGTTTTCTAACAAGTTGAAAATTAAAAAAACAAAACCATCATGCTTTTGTAACACGTGCCTTGACTTATTAGTGTAGAGATACTTTTTGGCGCTTAAAGGTGATAAAAAGAATGGCTTGAGTAATGAGGCGCTAGACCAAATATTTGGTAATATACACAGTATTTATAGTAGTACAAAACAAGTCTGGGTACACCTCAAACACAGAAACCAAATTTCTAAAGTCGTTTTCTAAAGGTAAAACTTGAAGATCATGTTCAACACCATGGATTCTCAAGATGTCTTGCCGAGGTTTTTAACAAAGAATTGGATTATTTACTCACATATGGGCCATTCTTAGACCAAGACGTTCGTACTTAATCTATCAGCTTTCTTTGACTTATTTTCATGTAGAACTACTTGGAATCACAGCATGTTTTAAAGCAATGTCGTTTGCAAAATAGAGTATTGGATAAGGACTTGAGGGTACCTTGAATTCATAACACAAATGTTGTATTTTGCATTTATTCCTAATATGCCACTTAGAGGATTGAGAAATTTGAGTCTCAAGCGTGGAAAGCACTAAACTCTTCAACATCAAAAGATAGGATAGATCTTTCCGTTGAAAGTTTACTTTCAGCTCCAGTATGAACACAGCTTACTAATATATTCTAATTCAGTGTTAATACTTTCATAAGGTGCAGCATGGACCAAAGATAATATTGCTCCACAAGGTTAGTTGAACTTGATAATTTTTTTTTGTCAATTTTTTTTAACAACTCTCAGCAAATGCTTAAAAGTCAGCCCGAAGACTCCACATACAGAAATTTAATAGAGGATTGCCTATCTACACTTGATAGTAATATGGTAAAAACAACAAACATGTTCGTAAAGGAGCGGAATAGACAGAAAGTCGTTACAATATCCCAGACAGTAAAGAAAGCAGAATTTTTGGTGAGCACAAAAAAGCAATTGAAAAAATCAATTCCAGGTTTTTTCTTACTTGTTAAAATTAGAATCTTGAACGCACCGGAAGAAGCTTTGTACAACAAGGAATGGTAACAGAACATAACGTAGAAGGAGAAAAACATGTTTCAACAGATTACACGTGCTACCTATTTAACGATCTAGTGTTGTTTGTCAACCCACATAGCTCCATTCTACAAGAAAATTATTTCGTTTTTGACACGGACATTAAAGTATTTGATGTACCTCCAATAGAGGTACTAGGTACGCTATTCATTAAAATATACACTTTATAGTTTCTTATACATCTACAGGCGGAGTCAAACATGTTATGATATGGTCGTTATGTAACAAAGACGGAAACGCATGTAAAGTTCTTTCTTGCCCATCAGAATTTGAAAAAACGAACTGGGTACCATTACTAAAAAACCACGTGATAATCACGTGCATATAAAATTTGAAAGTATTTACACCATATAGTTGCACTATCTCAGTGGCATCCATGCATCAGCACCTAAGGCTGCAAGGAGCCAAATTGTACGTACTTTTGGTATAACAATAAGTTTGCAAGTTCTAATTTTTTAGTCACGGCGTACTACATCTATACCAACACGGCCTGATTTTTACGCTGCAACAAAATGTGAGGGCGTTTTAATGTATCAAAGATGGGAGAAGGGTCAATGGAGAAGTGGTTTCTTCCGTCTCAAGAAAACGACTCTCTTCACATTTAAATCATCCAATGTCGTACGATTTTTTTCAAATGCCCCTCCCTCTTCAACATCCACCACTCGTGTATTCAGAGCTAACGTATCATAGCAAAATCCTTCTGTATTCTATGACTTGAAAGGATATATTTTAGAGCAGATGGAATCACAAAACATGTTTAAACTTCGTGCTAGAAATCCAAAACAAAAGAAAGATACTTTGCTTACATTTCGTGCTACAAATGTACAGTCGTGGCATTCATGGATGAGGCAGATAAAAGCTGTTTGCTACCGCGTGGAGTAGTAAGCACAACCCAAAAAACCAAAAGACCAGTATAAATAAACAATTAATTGTACTTTATTAGCTCGGGTTTTTTTATGTCAAAACTCCTTTATTCTTTCTTGATTTACTAATGAAGTAGAAATAATTTGGCAATAGATTACTTAACACGCAACAAAGAATATTCATTCAAATCAGTTCCGAAAGGGTATCATTATTTGTCACAGTTGATTTATTTATTCTTTTCTAGACAAATACAAAAATGATGAATAAAAGGTGTTTGCAAAGTACTTGAACCAACCATATAAAATACCTTGAAACATCTGTAAAGGAAAAAAGATCGTGTTGAACGATCTTATCAATAAGCTACTACTTCTACTTTGAGTACCAAAGTGTTGTTTTTTCCTTCTTGATTTGAACCATCTCCTTACCTCACCATTCGCTTCTTCAAAAGGCTCTCCATTCTCAAGCCATCTTTTCTCATCAGTTAGCTTACCATCAACCATGGTGTACACTGACCAAAGTTGCCCATTTTCATACCACACCTTAGATTCACCGTTTTCTTTACCATTTACAAAAGTCGCTTGACCGTTGAGTTGTCCATTACTATACCAGTATTTGGATTCACCGTTTGATGTACCATCAATCCATGTACCAACTGACTTAAGTTGACCATCTTCATACCACTCCTTAGCTTTGCCATTTTGTTTACCATTGACCCATGTGGTTTGCATACGAAGTTGTCCGTTTTCAAACCAATATTTGGCTTCACCATTTTCTTTATCATCAATCCATGAGCACTGTGCCTTTAGTTGCCCATTTTCAAACCAGTTCTTGAATACACCATTCCGTTTACCATCAATCCGTGTGCCATGCACCCTAAGTTGTCCATTCTCATAAAATGTTTTACTAATGCCATGTTGCTTATTATCAGCGAACATGTACTGTATTCTAAGTTGTCCAGTTTCATACCATTGTTTCACTTCACCATGTCGTTTACCATTGACCCACATCCCATGTTCCTTAAGTTGACCGTTTTCATGCCATTCTTTGCCTTCACCATGTCGTTTACCGTCAACTAACATCCACTGTGACCCAAGTTGCCCATTCTCATACCAACTTTGATACAATCCAGTCTTTGCATGTCTATGGGTGTTGACTTTTCCGCTTTTATACCATCTGATCCATTTTCCTTTCTGTTCTAATGATTCATTGAAATGTGTACTTATTGCTGCTCTTCTTGACAACGTATGGAACTTTGTGAATGTTTCACAATTGAAAGTACAAATGTACTGTTGAATATCACTTGGAAGATCCAACAAAGTCAACGAAGAAGCCATTGTAAGCACAAAAACTAAAATAAAACGTAAGGACAGTTTCACAACAAACATCGCAACTGAGAAGTTGAATCGTAAATTCAATTCCAACACTTTACGCAAATTCTTACAAGAAAAAGGTGCGTCTTACGTTGGACACACAAGAAAGAAACTAAGCACTCAAAAAAAAAAGCAAGTAGCGTTTTCGCCACGTGCTTGGGTATTTACGTAAAAGATCGCATTACCACTACGGTATCGTTCGTTAACAAAGATGTTACCAAGGGTAAGTTGCTGAGTTCACAATTTTAAGGTGAGTTTAGAATGTAACAGTTTGACAATCGCACTAGAACTGATTTTGTTGATGAAACAAAAGTAATGTATGTCCTGGACAAAAAGCATGGATACGTACGACCTGAATGTAGAGAAGTGTTTTAGACTGCCTTTTGGCGACGCTGTACCTGAAGTTACTAAACCAATTGGTGAGTTTACAGTTTGAGAAAAACCACTTTTATGTTAGTAAATGTTATGTCGTTACATACATACTTGCGTTATTCCTTGTGGAGTCTTGTGAGCGTTGTATTGTGACTCTAACTTAACTAACTTTAGCTTGTGTAACACGTGACACATTGTACAGCTTAAAAGTTAAGCCTTAACCTATTCTCAGCAATCTCAACAAACGTTGCTCTAAATGATATCACCACAAGAGTCGCTAGATAGTGCAGGTAAATATCACGTGGAATGTAGTTTATTGACAACCTCAAACAGGGTCAAAAGCGACAGAACAGAGCACTAAAGCAAAAAAACTTAAACATGATGGCGTTAAACCAAAACAAGAGCTGTCTTATGACTGTTTGCTCCATATTTTGTCATTCTTATCATGTGACGATGCTAGTAGTGCTCAAAGTGTATCTAAGGCTTGGTATGATGTATGTGCGCAACAAATCCTGTAACGTTTCAAAGAAGTCCTGGTTTTTTATTAGCTTACCGTTTGTTTTCTTCAAGGTTGGTTGCGCTAATGTGTTGTGGAAGAGGTTTTTCTTTTCAACATTTGTTTGGAAGGAAAATATGAAAGAAACAAAAGAGTCAATAAAAACAGATGACATTGGGGACAAGTTTTGGCATCAACTCTTCATTACTCAATTTAAACGTTTTCCAAAATCAGTTGAATACCAGTTTTCGGATAGATTTGAGTACGACATTTTGCTAAACTTGAAATACAACTTCAACCTCTGTAATCGAAACAAAAAGTTGATTGATTGTTTACTAACTTGTTCTGTTACAGAGGTTTCATTGATGGTATCAACTCTTTCACAAGTAAGATTACATGACATCGCCGCTCATATATTAACTTACTCTCTCTTACAGTCCCTGAGGATCGTAAGAGTGTCAAGTCTACAACTTTCTTACTTTTTATTGTTGATAGATGACCCCAAAGCATTTCTTTCATATCAAGCCTTTGATCTTGAGATGCACGAAAACACTTCACTTTCCCATGGAATATGTGCTCTAATGGCAATGTTACGCCATGCAACTGGCAAAGAGCGTATGGAAGATGTCATATCTCTTGGTGTTGTAGAAAATTGGAAAGCTAAAGAAACAGCTTCAATGACCATTGGACAATTCGTCTATCATTTCCTTGCCAACCACACTCTGTATGTCTTAAAATACGCTTCATATACCTCTAACTCATTGAATTAAAGCCCTTCATATCTGATTCACAACCAAGAGTTCCTTGAGATCACTCCGTTCCGTGAAGTTTACAATGTTTCTAAAATATCAGAATGTAAAAACTTAGCTAAATATTTTCATCCAATAGGCAGTGTGTACGTTCTGTTAGATAACATCACTCTTATTAATCACGTGATTTATACTTTTAGGTTGATTGAAAAATTAAAAGAAATTGATGAGAACTTTGATATTTGCACATGGGATGATGAGTCAGATACACGACACAAAAGGTTTTCATGGGCATCAGGTAATATTAACTCATTGTTGAATTGTTTAACGTTTCTCTAAACAACTCAGAAACCTTCAATGCGGGATACAATAATGCCATAAGGTCAGTTTTTGTTGTCACTTGCTATGATAAAGAGAATAAGCGCATGATAGCATTTACAGAGAGTGACGTTTTGTGGGTATTCTAAATAACAATTACAAATAAAGTTACATGACACAAAAGAGCAACACAGATCTTTTAGATGACCATTGTCATATCAACACTTGCACTCACCTTCCAATTTACAGTTGAAATACTTGCTATGTTCTTCCAATTGGCCATTGTCATAACGTTTGTGCACACCATGACGTTTTTTAGTTTATCTATGATTTGGAGAAAACTAAAAACGCCGCAAACTTGCGTTAAACAATGTCAAGTGTCAGACTCTGAACGGAAAATAAGCATGTTGAAAAAAAGAGAAGCCACCTCTATTAGAGCTACGAAGATCACTTGAAAGAAATCTAAACTGGGTCTTTGTTTGAATACAATACAATCAGCTAATTACTTGACTGTCAGCCAAATAATACACTTGAATTTTGCCACGTGTTATATATTGCACTTCGTGCAAATCTCAATAATACTTGCACGTTAATAATACAAATATTGTTTAGACCCTTTGACAACAGTTGAACAAAGAGTACAGGGAAATATTGTGTTTATTTACTTTGTTAAAAATTGTTAGTTCGTAATTCAGCCTTTTCTGCAATAAGCAACTCTAAGAATACTTGCTGTTATTGTTGATAAGGGTGGTATCTATGACGTTGTGTCTGAGGAGAAGTCCTGAAATCCAGGTTAACTTAATACCAGAGTAAAGTGCAAAAAGGGCATGCGCAAAAGATGGAATATAGCAACGCACCGAACTGGTCCACGCTGATATTGTAACCCATTGTTTACAGGTTGCTGCTGTGCCAGTGTTACAGGCAATGGACTCATAAGTCCTTGCTCCATTCGTTGAGATCCACCTTGATCTTGATCAAGTTGTTTTTTGCGATCCAAATAACGCTAAGTATAAGCATAAGGTTTTTTTAAGCGTTTTTTTTTGAATGTTCAATGTAATAAACAAGAAATAGATACCTGTTTATACCGCTCACGATGATTTGCAAACCACGTGTTAACCTTAAATTCCCAAATTTTAGTAAAACAAAGTATGGTTCAATTGGTACTAACCTGCTTCAAAGAGAGTGAACACATGAATGCCAACCTCTTTTTCTCTTCTTCCTATTTAGAAAAAAATTAACACGTTTTTGTTTGTTCATGTATAATACTATCTTCAACTCTATATTCAACGTACTGTCTATAATAACACCATTAGAATTTCTTGATAATAATAGTACTACAAGTAAACACGTACTGGGTAAGGATTATCTAAATTACGATAAAACCATGTCCATAGTATCGTTGAAGCTCTTTCGCCAAAGCTTCTTCTTCCAGCACGTGACTGAGGTGGGATATTTACAGCCTAGATAATGACGTTAACAGTGATACTACTTGAAATAAATTATGTTATCCTCAAGAGTACGTACCACTTTTAACATTGATTTTTCTATTGATGTACGAAGCCTTTCTTTCAAAGGTAAGAATGAATCTTTAATACGTTGAATCTTAGCGTTATAAAGCTCCTATTACAAGAAGAAAAAAAATCAGTTCACTGGTTTAAATACGTGTGTATAACGAAGTTAAAGATGTGACCATGTGTTTTATATTTACTTACCTGTGGTAGTGGTGGACCAACGCTCAAAACTGATTCCATGCGAGATACGAGATTGTCGCACAAAGAGTTGATTTTTTCTGTTTCTTTTTGGTATCTGTAAATTTTATGTTGAGAAAAAAAAGTCCAAAAAGGAGAATCTATTACCTCTCGCTTAGCCATGATAGCTTGAATTTAATAACAGGATGTTGGACAACGATCTTATTCTTCTTTAAGAAAACGTTCACGTCGAATTGAAATGTATCAGGTTGAACAAGTTGAGCTTGTGTATTACGTGTATCATAGTGCATCATCTTCTCTATCTTAAGCATCTACATAACCAAACATAAGTCGTGATGGAATAAACAAAGTGGAGTTAGGTAATCAGTCACTTACTGTTGGATAATATGGGTTCTTTTGTACTACAGCACGACACACTTCAAAGTTTCGTGGCTCCCATTTATGAGCCATTATACTGCTCCATATCTCCATTATTCTGTCTACAAAATCAAATCAGCCAAAAAGGCAAAAACACCTCATACACATAATCCACAGGCTTCCAATGTCATAAAAGCAAAAATCTGTCGATAGCCAGAAAGTTTTGGAGAAGGTAAAAAAAAAATCACGTGGACAAATTAAAAAAAATAAAGGACGACAGAAAAGATTGAAACGTGACGGGCGTCATTCTTTATATTAAATTATGTACGAAACACCATCGATAAAGCAAAAAGCAGGATGCTGTGTAAAGCAAACATAAACGGCTAACTACATAAAACAATAGATTTCCAAAAACTGAAGGGCATAAACACTCAAGCAGATGGGTTTTGTTGAGTTGGCGTTTTAGAGTATTGATTTTGTGAATTTCATTGTGTAGGCGTAGTTAAGGCTTCTATTGTATCTCCACGCCTCGTCATAGTTTGGTACGTACCGTAGTATGAATTATAAGTCTTTTTTGGTTGTTTTCTTGGTGCAGCGCCAGCGACGTAGCCTCCTTTATTCGGTAGAGTCATCTTATACTAAACACTTTGTGAGAACGACTATTTCACGTCAAAATGTCTAATCTCAATAGAAAATTCAGAAACCACTTCCCCATCTAGCTAACAAGATTAAACGCGTACCAATTATTACAATATTTTCAGGAACGATCCCTTTTTCGAAACGTGTGATGTGTTAAGATTAAAAAGAGACCAAGAATGACTTTTTTTATTGTGAACAATAAAAATTTCCAGTTATCGAAAGTACTCTCTGCCACCCCCAAAGCACTTGCTGCAATCAAACAGTACAACACACCTCTAGTACTTTCGGGAACCAACTATTACAAGTACTACAATCAATCAGTGACGTATCGGGATTAAAAAAATGATGCTCAGAAAAGGAAGTCATTTTAATTTCTTGGGCGCTATTGCAACGTTAATTAGTTTTTCTTTGACGTAAACTAAACAGGAAATCTGTGAAATGTTACTTCCATCACAGCTAAATGCATACGAAACAATGGCTACTGGTACTTGCTCACTCACCTGATATGTACTGTAAGGGGCCTACACCCAAAATTGCCTTGAAATGAATACGCTCTCAGATTTTCCAAAAAAGTACTAGATGGTAATTCAAGTCAGCCTCTTGTTGTTTATTTCTCCATCTGTAATCGTATAATACGTAACAGTACGATGAGTTAAATAGATGTCAAGTAATATCCTGCATTTTTACAGCGCCGTAAAGGCCGCTAAAAGAACAGTACTCGTTACACTGTGGTGTGATTATTTTAATTTCTTTCGCTTATCCTCGTGCCAGCATTTCTTTTTTTTTGTTACCACGGAAAATATCCAAGAGGTTCGATGTCATGTGCGCAAGAATCAAATACAAAGTCAACATAATCCTCTGCTAACCGTGTACATTTTGGTTCTGCTGCCACGTTTACAATTGCGCGTCTACGTACGCATTTCTAAAAAAGCGGAGTAAATATCTTTTTTTTGTGAATTTCAACAAAAAAAAACGCGTACGAATCCCTGCCCAGGGCCAACAAACCTCCGCCTTAACTCTTCAGACCAATTACACTCACTACTCATATTTATAGCGTGAACCTAACAATGTCTAGTGAGTTTACAAGGATTTAAAACACCTTTCACATAAAAAGGTTCAACCAAAAGGTGTCTTTGGTTATATTGATTGCTAGAGCGACGTACTTCCTGGCAAGCAAGTTTGTAACAATAATCCTCATCATCCTTATCACCATGCGTTTCACGAGTGCAAAAGTCCCAAGCATGGACTAACTCATGTATAACAATGTTTCTAAAGGTTGTTTTCTTTGTTGGAAAATTTTCGCAAGCAACAACCTATGAAAATGTTAAAATGCCTCTTAGGTTACATACAGAAGGATCTTTTACAGCACACGTAAGAAACGTTTTCAGCGAAAACAAATGGGTGACACGTACACCAATACCAGGCTCAAAGAAGGCGCCCATGGGCAAAGGACAAGTGCGACACAGGAAAAAATTGCCAGGGATAGCGCAGCCTTTGTTAGGTGTGAGTCTTTAAGCTTGAGGCTATGCAGAAGACATAGCAAAAAAAAAGGTAAAAAAATGTGTACCTGCGTTCTCTATTGCTTTCAGCATTTGTCTCACGAACGGATCTATGCGTAATAAGCATTACTACACTATAATTACGCCACAATAATGACTTTAAAATTTTGTGTGGCTATTTGACAAAAAAAATCTCTTTGAACTTCAAAATAGTACTCTTGAAATGTAATGCAAGCGTAATTGATATGAAAAGTTTAATTTGAGAAATCGTAGTGTCACAACGCGAAAAAAATGCAGGTGTGTTGCGTACCGTATCGTAAGAGTCCATTTAACTTGCTTATGCATGTTTGCCTCTCCTTGGTTACGCGGTCGTCTTTGATACGCCCATCGTGTGGAATAGTGTTTGTAACAGGTCTCGCGCCTATTTTCCTTCTTACAAGCCTTTTCCTCTTAGGCTCTTCTATTGCGTCGCCTAGTGACGGATCATCCTCATTTGGATCCATCAGGTTATTTTCACCGAGTTTACAGAGTTACAATGATGTACTGAAACTCAAAACGGTTTTTGGGCGTCAATCACCATAGCGACACTCCACGCCACCACCAATAAATGAAATTGACCATCAAGAGTGACAATATACAAAAATGTAGTATGAGTCTTTAGAGAACAAAAACCGTTAACTTTTCATGCCAACACCATTCGTCGAGGTTGTGCTTTAATGCTAGCAGCCGCAAACACAAACAACACAAAACGTCTTTGCGTTTATAGTTGCTTGAGTATACCCAATTATGAGCTCATTCTGGAGTCAAATCGCGCCCATTTGTTGATAAATTGAAAGTTCAACACAAGTGCTACAAAACAACAATTACCTCCTTAGGATTCGTTACGCGCGCAAAGAATAAACACATAGTGCTCCTATGTCGCAAATAAACCGAATTTGGTAAAAAACAGAAACAAAAGAAACAGGCTGTATTTCCGCAGCAATATATAAGTGCAGAGGGACAATGCAATTGTTCAACAAATATTACGCTTTTCACGCGAACAGATAAAACAACACCAATTTGAAAGTAAACAACGCTCTTTTATAAACAGCGCTTGTGGCAATTCGTAGATATTACAGAATAGCTGAAAAAGCAAAAAAAAAAATTTCGAATTAAAGACTCATAAAGTGGTAACGTTTAAATTACTTTATTAGCTACAAAACACAGCCATGGTGATGATAATAATTAAATTATTCGGAACCACCGCTCTTATCTGCGATTTCAGCAGCGTGTTGGCAGATGGAGCAAAGTTGGCAGATCCATGTGGTCAAGCAATCCATGAGAGGGTTGAACTAAAAAGTAAGTGTTAATTTGGTTTAGGAAGCGAGTTTTGGGGAAAAAAAGGGAAACTAGGGGAAAAAGGCTAAAAAGTAGGGTACCTCGTAACCGTATTTGGCGCGGATGGAGTTACGTGTTTGGTAGATGTTTGGGGTGCAGATGAAATCGCAGAAAGTGCACTCACGCTCGTCAATGGTAGCCTTGTTGTTGGCGGCGGTGTAGCATGGCAAGAAGCATGTGATGATGCAAGTACCGAAGTCTACAAGTAAAAAGTTAGAGGAAAAGAGTACCGGTTAGTTTTTAGTTTAAAAAGGTCTAGTTTTGGGAAAGGCAACGGTCTTGTGAGTCGCGGGTTACGTTCATTTAATTTTAAGAAGGTTAAAACCAAAAAAAAAAAAAAGAGCAAAAAAAAACACTCGGCCGAAAGTTGGGCGATTAAGAAGAGAAGGTGCTCCAAAGAACGAGTAACGTACCAGACATGCATCCGAAGAGTCCGTTGCTGAAGTCACTCATTGTATATTTTTATAATTTAGGGGGAAGAGCTTGGCTTTGTACGATAATCGCGAAAAAGTGCCTGAAAAGGTAGGTCCGCATTTTTCTTTCCGCAATATTTTCTTGTTTTGTGATTTTCTTGCGAATTGATACTAGTTTATCTTTTTAGAGCATACCATCGTTTATTGCGCTGCTGTGCCCTTCTGTTGACAGAATCGGGTTTTCTTCGGGTATTGCAGCTTGCAGTTGATTGTGGAGCTATTACACTCCATAAACGCCGACACTGCATAATGTTGTTGTTCTAAGCTCTGTCGCAATGTGTAGACGACCGAAAGAGAGGTAGTTACTAAATCAGATCGTAGTCCGTATTTTATTGCGTTACGTCATGACGAAATTTGTCATAAACAGCGCATGTAGAAGTACGTGGCGCAAAACCTTCTTAAACTTTTAAAAAAACCAAAACTCCCTTTCTGGACACGGAGAGAAAAACTAAAACGCCAACTCCTAGTAACCTTCACGCGAAACGGAGTACATACTCTCCATTAGTAGTGCAATCATATAAAAAACTGGCTTTACAAAAACCTATTTTATTGCTGCAAACGCTCGTCACTACGGGTGCAATGCGTTTGACGCACTTTGCGGACATTGCGTATCTATCTCCCTACCACTGAAAACAACAAACTTTCCATTTATTTTTTTTTGTTTTTGTGTAGCGCCGTGTGTTGCACAATGCGTTTTGTGCGAAGTTCGTTTGAAATTGTGCCCCGATCCCACTACGGTCCCACTGTTAAACCTTCGTGATAGCGCCTTGCGCCATAAAAGCCCGGTGTAGTGTATATTTGCGATAGCGGGTTTTCAAATAAATGAAAAATGTTCAACTCACACGAAAATGTTTCTCTATTCACTGTCTCGTTGACATAGCACGGGAGCGAGCGATTACGTGTGCGGCTTGAATCCTAATCTAGTTGATGTCGCGAGTTTGTAAACAAAGCGCTGAAGCATTTGTTAATACTGATGTCTTGGTGTGACTACCTTGGAGTATTACAGTCACAAAAACTGGTTGGTGTTCTTTTTTTCGCGGCAACACGTTTTTACTGTTCTAAATTTTAATAATGTTGGCCTCAAGGCGCTTCCTCCATCGCTCCATATCACTTTCGCGTGCGCGCATCGCTAGGGTACGCTCTCACAAATTCTGTCAAATAAGCTTATCTCTAACGATGTTAAAAGGATCCCAAACGCTTCCGAGTTGTTGCTAAGCGATTATACTGCGTAAAAAGCGCTAAAGATCAGCAACAGCATTCTGCGCGTACACGAATAACGTCTATGTTATGGCATGATCGTCAGTCTTTAACGCAGGAGCAAGAAACTAATGTAATAGCGTTAACCGCTTTTTTTGGCTTACAAACACTGTAGATCGCTCCAGAAGATATCGGAACGCAAGGCATGTACATTACAGTTTAAATGTCATTTTTCTTCTGACAAACGTTCCAGACCCAACGCACTTGATTAAAAAGTCCCCCGCAGACTCCTTAAAAGAGATATGGCTTCCATTCAGCACTGATCAAGAGCTACGAGAAGTACGTCACTTTTTAACTTTGAAGCATTCAGCCTTCTTTATTTGAACACCCTTTCGCGTATCATTGTTAATGTCACGCAAAAGCAATACCTCAATGTTTACAAAGAACTCAATTTTGGACGTATTCTGGGTACATTCTCTCTACCAACGTAATATCTATGCTCACAATAACAGAGGACATGGATGCTATGGCAGGAAACGTTGCACATATGCATGCAGACGATGCAAATCCAGTACGACTAACAACTTCATTTCCAACCCGTTGGCTTTATTTTTTTTTTCGCGAATGAAAATCTTGAGTGCACTGTTTTTTTTATGTACTATTTATATCCTTACATTTAACGTCCTACACTATTTGTGGATCTATTGTTTTGTATTACTTTGTTGTGCTTGTGTGGGTATTAAAATGGGTAATAGGTTACAAGACCTTTGACGATAGTAACAGCGTCTTTGGCACGCATTGATTTACTCAACAAGTTGCTACCAGACAGAGATCTAAAGTTGTCGGGTAGAGTCATTTATGTTGGTAGAAGTAGTATGGAAATCCAGGTATCTCTAGATGCTGTTCCTGAAGGACAAAAAGATGGTACATGCTAACGGAAATTGCCCTACTTTTTTGAGAAGAAACTTTGCAAAGTTTTTTTTGCGTATGGTTACCCCTTATCAACTTGTGTTGGTGGTTTATTAACTCTCATAAGGTCTTGAGACTCTTGTGAATGCATACTTCACTATGGTTGCTACATACGATGGTAAAGCAGCCCCTGTGAATCACTTGGTGCCAAGTTGTGAAGAAGAACAGCAACTATTCAACACTGGAAAGGAAAACAAAAAAGCGCGCAAGGAGGAGTCTAAGAAGAGCTTGAGCTTCGGTAAGACATATTTTTTGAGTTCGAGTGATCACGTGGGATTGTGTTACACGATTTTATATTGTTCACAAATCCTTTGAATCTCTTTTTGAAGTTTTCAACCGACTTTGCGTGTCACTTGCTTTTTTCTTCTTTGTTCATGGTATTTACGTTCAAATAAGCACCGCCTACTGAAGATGAGCGTCTAATCATTCATAACTTATTTTTGGTACGCCACACAGACGATTTTTTGTTTCAAGGCAGGAAAAAACTGATATGTTGCGTAGGAAGTGACTGGTAGGAAGTTAATGCCCAACTCGGTACGTAGTGATGTCAATACTATATCAATGGCATCTACTACGCTTGATTCAGTATTGCAATGTCAATTACAAGAGGTATTAATCAATTTGTGGTGTTCCTATGTACACTAACTTTTTGTTCCAATAGAGAAACACAAATAACAAAGTCTTTGGTGGATACCTTATGAAACAAGCGTTTAACTTGGGTACGACATTTGCGACATCTCAGGTGTATATAAATACAGCAGTTTTCGTTGAAAACTCCATAAACGTCCTTATTTTTTAATGCTTTTTTTTTAGCATGGACGAATGCTCATGTGTTCAGTGCAAGTCAGCCAAGATTCTTGGCTTTGGATGAAGTCATTTTCCATAGACCTGTATCTATTGGTGATATTGTATTCTTTACATCTCAGGTTGTGTATACACATGGTCCTACTATTGGTATTGAAGTTGTAAGTCTTACTTTTCTTTATTTTCTTAAACCTTGCTGATTTTTTTTTCTGTAAGGTTGCTGAAGTTATGAACTATAAGACACATACAAAAGTCAAATCTAACACATTTCATTTCTTATTCACTTGCCCAGATGGTACGCTGTTGGACACCACATTGTCGAGTCAGAAATTTAACGTCTATGAGAAAAAACCAAGAATATTTTTTGCTTCAAAACTGGGCGCTTGTTTTTTCTTTTCGCTTTGATTTGTGTATATACCTTAAGCATGATTCCATTGTTTTTTTGTCCGCTCGTCATGCTAGAACGTGTTATTAGTGTATCAAAGCTCTGTGGTGTAACGGTTTAGCACGACTCTCTCATGAAGAGTAGACGGAGGTTCAACTCCTCCCTGAGCTACTTTCTACTTTTTAGAGATTTTATTCTAGAACAACACTTCCTTTTTGTAGTAGTCACTTACGCTCTTTCCCTAGCTATTGTAAACCGTGTTGTTCCTGTAACATATGAAGAGTCGATGAAATACTTATTAGGAAGACGAAAGCATGAGGCCAGTAAGAAGGTAAAAAAATGTTTTTTTTTGTGTAACTTTTTTCAACAACGTGACGAGAGTGATTTCTTCTTTTTTTTTTTTTTTTGAATCAAAGTTGACAAGGTTTTATTTACCAACTTTTCTAGGCTGCTACAAGTTTACAAAGTGCCTTGATGAGATTCTACGATTAGAATAGTACAACCATTATGAGATAATATTGTTATTCATTTAGATATATGTTGTTAAAGGAGAACCAAAGAAATAAATACAATTGTTTTTTTTTGACAATTGCCCCTTGGTTACATGCTCCAAGTTTTGTTGGGGCAAAGACTTGTTCTCAATTTGTAGTAACGTGGCACGTGTCATGAAAATAGTTGGTTATTTTTCTTTGCATTTAAATCTATGTCGTAAGGGTGAGAAAACCATGTACCAGACATTTTTAGTACCAAAGCGTCACATGCCTATTGAGCATGAAGGAAGGCTAGGTCCAGAGAGACATTTAGAATGAGTGTATTTTATTCTTACATTTTTATACAAAAAGAGAAAAGTCATGTACAATCAAAGGAAGAAGAGAATGAAGCTTGGTTTTTTTTTTTTCAATCAAAAAAATCAACTGTATCCAAACAACTGATTATACTTCTCTGTCCTTGATACCTCACCAAATTTACCTTGTACAGCAACATTACCATTATCTAATATGATAATATGATCCATTTGTTTTATAATCCAAGGGTTATGTGTAATAACAACCAAAGCCGAATTTTGGCTTTCAGCAAGTCTTACAATTTGAGGAAAAATATTTCGAAGACGAAAATGATCAATACCCGATAACGCCTATGTAAAATGTAAGGTTAAAAGTAAATATATGTAATAAAATATACCTCATCTAGTATAATCATCTGAGAACCTTCACGAAGGAACAAACCTTTGGTGAACGTGAGTATCGTTAAAAACGAAAAAAACAAGTAAAAAAAAGAAAAAAAAGTTTTTTTGGAGATTTATGAAGCTTGTCATAGAAATCACGTGATAATTTTTATGTGATTGAATTTAAATGGTAACAATAACGTACGTGCTAGAGCTATTTGTTGAGCCAAAGCTGGTGATGTCTCATAAATATGAGGACCGATTTGTTCCTCCAAGAATTGTTCTTCTTGTTCATTAACCTCTTCTTCGCCACCTTGTAATTGATTATAATCTATACCACCAAGAAAATCGCCACCAATATCATTAGGCATATCTTCATCGTCTGTACCCTCCATATCAGAAAGCAAAGGAGATTCATCTGATTCAGAACCAAAAAAGTCTTCTTCATCTTCCAAGTCAGAATCATCCAAATAGTCTTTCTTAGCACTCACGTTGTAAAAATCGCCTTTATAGTTTGGATCTACAATATCAGCAAATTCTCCATAGGAAACAGTGCGGAATTGCATAGATGAACTTGAATGTAACCCTTTAACAACCGATTCTCTCTTTGGTTTTTTCTTCTTATTTTTTTTCTTCTTTTTTCTTCTTTTCTTCTTCTTTTGTTTTGGACTTGTTGTCATGTCCGAGTTTGAAAGCAAAAAGTTGAAATCATGTGAAGAAAGGTTCTTAGGTAGAGAAATCTTTTGGTCAAAATCAAATAGACCTGCACACCTTGCAGCGAAGTAAACTTCTTTAGAAGTAGCAGAAGGATTTCCGACTCGAATGTTCTGTCGTACAGTTCCAGGGAATACAAAAGGTTTTTGAGATACATACGCTATCATCTTGTGTATGTGTTGACCTAAAGTATTCAATAAATAACAGGCGTATAAGTACACAAACAACACCTCCAAAGAAACGTCAAGAAAAAAAACTTGAAATTGTTTTCTGATATGAACAAAAGTGATTGTGTTTGACTTTAGTCGCGACCTACGAAATTTTTTGTACGTACGTGAGATATTAGCGAATGGTATATCATTTAGCATTATACTTTTTGGGTTCTCAGGAGGATAGAGATTTGTTAAAACTTTGCAAAGCGTTGATTTTCCTGCTTTGTTTTTTCCAGTTATAGCATATTTTTTACCAGCATTTAGCGTTATAGGGCTATATATTGATAACGTTGGCTGAGTGACCAAAGGATAAGCGAATCTTAGTGAACGTATCTTCACAGATTCCAAAACAGCAGGCTTCCTGGGAAACAAAGCGTAAGACTTCAAAGGGAAATGCAAAACTGACAGTTTCTCTTTGGCATTGCTTTTTTTTGAAAAGTCGAAATGCACTTATTGCAACGTACTGCTGATTAGGATCTGGATGATCTATTTCGTGTATAAAGTTAGGAACATTGAGAAGTTGTGCAACTTCTGACTGATGCTCAAGAATATGTTTACATCGACGAGTTAACTGAAAAGCTTTTGTACCAACACTAACAACCTAAAAAAAAAATAAACACAAAAATATTTTAAAGAAATTGGCTTTAAGCAACCCAACCGCGGTGCATATATGCCATTGTGTGGTCATTGGGTACGTACATGGTCTATTTCTTGTTGGATCTTTGCAAATTCACGATAATTCATGTTTTGTCGTTTCATAATGACATGAACAAAGTACACTTCTAGAGCATAAGCAAAGACACTCATACTTGTGTTCCAAGTCTGTACTGTCTTATTAAACCAACGCATTATACCTTAATAGAATTACGTAAATTTATAAGTCACAAAGAGGATGAAGGTACGTACCTTGTTTGTTGATAATTTCTTGTGCAGCGATTTTATCAAAATGATCGAGTTGAGCACCTTGAAGGTTATTCAGTTGGATATCTTGGATCCCAACAAGTGCTGTATTGATAGTAGAGTCCATTTTAGAAGCATGAGCTTTAGATCTCTTCTTTTGTTTCTAGAAACAACAGATGAGTAAAATACGTAAAAAACTAGCTGATGTTGATAAACCCAACGCCTCAGTACCTTTGTGACATATGTGTACTGCCAATAAGAGACAGCACGTTGAACTAGTCCGATAAGCAATGGATAAAATAGAGCTAATCTATCTATAGCATGTCTAGGGATCACGTATTAGGTTAAAATAAACAAGCAAAAGTCATTTGTTTTGATTACAAAAGCTGTTTACTCAACGGCTTTGTTTCGTACCTCTTCTGATACAATACGGATCCTTCAAGTATTAGTGCGTATGAAGCTTGAAACAGAGAAGGCAAGTATGTATTGAAGAAATGTAATGTCTGTGACACGCCCGTCATGAGTTTTGTTGCAAGATTTGAATCTGGCATATTAACCGAAAAATAAAGAGGTTCGGCGTATAAAATACGTTCTAGGACAAGTCTTTTTACTACAAACTTATTCTCTAGTGCAATTCTATCCTATATAAAGTATCAGAGATGGATAATACTTGATTATATCCGAGTTCAACGCCAGATTTTTGTGAAACTTTTTTTTTCTTTTTTTTTTTTTTTCGATTGTTTTGCAAGGCTTCATATCGATTGTTTTTGCTTTGCTTACCTTTAGATACCGATGTAATGAATCAAGTGCTGCAAATAGGACAGTTTTGATCAAGAAGTCTTTCATTAAGTTCCAAGAGAAAGGTCTCCCAGTTACCATATTGTGGTTTACTAGAATGAGTGAGTTTTGGCGTAATCATAGCGAAATAGGGATTTTACTGGTGATAAAACTACAAAACAAGACAAATATTACTGATGCACTGCGGTGTCACTTGATATCGCGTGGGGCGCACAGCGTAGTGAATGCAAGCAATTACGTACTTTTAATTCTGGCAGTTCGTAACTTTCGTCCTAGCTTGCGCCTCGAGAAGTACCAACTAGTTTTGGTAAGCACGAAGGTGTTTGGCGAGGAGTTCGGATTCATTTAACTTAAAAGCTTTAACTTGCGTACAGAGGTAACAATTCAAGCAGCAGTCCAAATACGTAGTTAACGAAGAGTGTTTTGAATAATAAGAGTTTGTTCCTTAAAAATGTCGTTAGAGCACCCGCTGATTGTAATTTATAGCGTACTTTCGCCATAAATACCGGTAGAACATCACAAAAGGAAGCTTCTCAAAATTTTGCTTCAGGTCCATCGCCTGAGCGTAAATACCGCTCATCAGAGCCAAGAGTATTGATGCAGTGCGTTTTACAGGTTCAAGTCATTCAGTTCAAGCTCTTATTTGATGCTTTAATATTAGCGTCTTGATCTAATTGCCTTGCTACCTTTTGCAGTATAAAGAAGCTGCCGCGCAGATTAAGGAGTGAGTTAGCTCTTAAGCACGGGACTCCGCGTATCATAGTAAAACTATACAAATCGCGAGTTACTTCGGGAGGTGGGACTACTATGTATTGTATTTATAACAACTAGACAGCGCGTGTTGTTAAACCGTGTCACTCTTATTCTGTTCCAACAGTTATACTGCTCGTGTATGTAACAGTTAATACTGTCACACTACATGTCAACTCAATGTGTCAAATATTGCAGCTAATCTCTAGCCTCAGTATCAATGATTCAATGTGACGCAAGTTTGCGCTTACTACCAGTGTTGCAGTTAAAAGCAGGCGTTTAGTTGCACCGAGAAAAACTCAAGTCCAATATTTTCTCGCTTCTTCCATATTTCTCGGCTCAACACAGCAAAGCAATGCCTCGTGTTACCCCGTACCATTACTCAAGAATGCCCAGATAAAAGCATTATACCTGCTCTTCTTTGCGCATGGCACTCTCAACAGAAGAAAAGTAGAACGCAGTTGCATTAAACCAACTGCGCTAAACACGCAACATGCGGCGCTAACGACTGGTACGTTTTCTATTTGTTTAAACACCTAGCAACTCTTTTTCCTTTTTTTTCATTTGCGCGTGATGACACAATGAGCTGACCAATTCGTGATGGCATTAACTTAGGCACTGACGCATTAAAATCTATCTTTCTTTGTTTTTCTCAAATCAGAATGACGAGAATCTAGTATTTACTCTTTACTTAGGCTAAGCTATATACGCTGCTCAGTAGCGCTCGCAATAGGATTCGCGAAGAGCGACAAAACTTCAAATACAAACTACACTACGGGTAGGTCAACATTCAGCATAGGAGCTGAAACTCCACTGTAAGCCATGCAACGACCCCGTAGCAACATGTTGTAATTTGAGATAGTCCTTTGGACATAAATAAACAAAGAATTTTTACTTACCCTACTCTATGTTGTTTTTCTACGCCTACCGTATCACTTCCGTACATTTCGGATGAGTTAACCGTCCTTGCAACTTTTTTTGACTTTTGCGTTTTTTGCAGTCTCTGAACGTAAATCTCGCTCAATACTGCGAGGCGTCATGCGTAATTTTGTTATCTTACTGGTTACGGCTGTGTTAATCATTGGGATACACTCGGAGGGCATTAGAGTTGATAATTTCGAAACAATTGATATTGCTTTTGCCAGCGACAATTCTCCAGTTGTTATAAGTAATACATCTGATTCTAGGATCCTGGGTGGAACAAGGTACTGCATTTAATTAAATAAAACCCTACAGTTGTCCTCTTGTACGAATAATGGCATACCGGATCACGTGCCTTGTTTTCTACATTAAGACGAAATTAACTGCAGAAAATAACTACTTTTTTAAAGGTGGTTAACTGCTACACATCTTACTGGCGTTGGTACGTTTTCTTTAATCTGTTTCTCTCATGAGGATGGATTTTATTTGTCATAACCTTTTTTGTATAGGTCAAGGGATTTTGGGTATTCGTTGCGCTGTTGTTAATGATCGCTTTTCTTTAAACTCCGATAATGAGCAGACTGGTTCTTGTAGAGTGGATTACTTCGGCGAGAATTTTGCTGGTTTTATGCCTCCACTTGACTTCTCCTCGTGCGGTAAGCCACGCTCATGTTTGATCACATATAAAACTATAAAAGCGTGTACTAATGAGATTGTTCTAATCTAGACTGTTGGCTTTCTCGTTTCGAATCAGTAGATGAGGTTGGTATAATGGCAAGGTTCACTGCTATGACCGTAGATGGAGGAAACTTAACAACGTCTATTAATACCGGAGGTGATTACTGTTCATCATAACACTCAGGGTTAACATTCATTCATTTAGGTGTCAACTTTCCAGGCGTTGAGATTTGTCCAATGTTTGTTGGACAAAGATCAGCCTATTCTGCTGTCACAGGCGTCTCCATTGAGTTGGGTACGACCCTGGATAGTGCTGATGCGGCGTTGAATTTCACCTGTTGCGCACCTGCTGTATCTTGTTGGCACAATATCGACTTTTTGGGAAACGGACCAAACTCTTTGATAATAGGTACCATTTTTTAAAAGTGTTCTTGTTTAGAGGCAGTCTAAGTTTCTTCTTAGGTGACACTGTACAACTCACTATTAATTGTCAAAACTACGTCACACGTCCGCCAAGAGTAGAAAACATCAGGTACGTTATAACAACGCGAACGAAGTGTTTTTTTGAGACACAGAAACTTTGCTTACATGCTATCTTTGAAGGGCTTCCTTGAACTTTCCTTCTTTTGGTGCCTTGGATTCATCTTCATTGACGTGCACACCAAATGTAATGTCATTCTACTATGCTTTAATCTAACTTGTACAGTCTGGTGCTTCTATTGTAGGAAACAGCTTCACCAATGATTTAAATCTTAACGAAGGAGAAATATCGTCTTGTAGCTTTAATATCTCCTTTGTTAATTCTGGTGATACTGGCGACTTTTTCTTTGATATTCTTAACTTTAATTCAATGGCAATAAGTCACTCAACAGATGGAGAAAACAGGTACAAAATAGTATCCGCGCACACCTTTTACTAACGGCCGTATGCAGAGCTGGTAGCGTTGACTTATGCAATCCAGCTGTACCAAGTAGATTGATAGTTGGTGGTCGTTTACCAACGACACTTGCTCCAACAATAAGCGGTGGTAAGTCGAACTATAGTAGCACCATTTATAGAACGATACAGTAAACTCCAAGTATTTATATATTTGCTTAGATCCTCACTTTATTGGATTCAAAGGACAAAAATGCACGTGATTTTTTTTACTAAACGCACGTGATTGTTTTAAACTCTTAAGCCATATTTTAGATGATTTCCATGGTATTCCTGACACGACTTTCAAGTGCGTTTCTAGTTTTGATTATTGAGTTTTTTGCTTCGTTGAGCTCAACTATTTTTAGCCTTATCACTGATACAAACCTTCAACTCAATTCTTATTTCTATCATGCTGATCTACGTCCTGGTAAAAAAGAAACATACATGGGTAAATTAGGACTACGTCTTTGTTATCCAGAGGAAGAACAAGACATCCGTGTCTACTTTGAGTGTAAGAGAAAAAAGAAAAAGAAAAAAAGAAGTTTACTACTTGAGGTTGAGAAAATCGTTTTATTTTGCTCCGCAGGCGATGACCTGCTCAATCTTAACAAAATGGAACTGCGTTCTTGTAAGGTATTAATGTATTTTATTTTGTAGGTAACCGTGAAGAGCATGATTACATTGTTCGTGTTAATGATAAAGATATTGCATTTAACGAAACTCTTTTCTTTGGAAATACTTTGTACATTCGAAGGTAATTGAACACTAATTTCTTGCGTACTATCTCGTTTCATGGAAACTAAGACGTGTACTAGAGGGTTAGAAAAAGACGGTAAGACGATGATAAAGATTGGATACGGTTACCATATCGTTGTAAGGTTCTCGGAGAGTAGTCATTCATCTTGTCATTTAAATATGAGAACTTCATATGCTCATAGAAAAGGATCTCCACTACCTCATGGTAAGACACTCCTTTAACACTGCTTGTGTAAAAGAATAATTTAAGTTCTTATTGTTGTTTACTTTAGGTGTATTGGG
This sequence comes from Trichosphaerium sp. ATCC 40318, assembly GCA_038496445.1. Classification (NCBI taxonomy): domain Eukaryota; phylum Discosea; class Flabellinia; family Trichosidae; genus Trichosphaerium; species Trichosphaerium sp. ATCC 40318. The sequence continues at coordinate 26,961 of JALMLS010000260.1, read as the reverse complement.
ACAATCTTCAAGACGTCCTCCTGGCATAAAAGGAAAAGGATGGAATAGTCCAAATATTGTAAAAGGTGATGAAACTGATTATAGGGTTAAAGGGAACGATATCTTTGGCACTGATTTCAAGTTTAACATGTATAAAATTGGCTCTTGTCGTGGTACTGAATCGTACTCAAAAGATACCCAAGACGACATCGATCAAGTGTACAAGTCCTATGGAGAATAAATCAAACATATTTTCCAAGGGTGGAGAATAAATGAAGTACAGTAGATAAAAAGGTTTATCAATAAACAATTTGTATAAACATCCAAACAGTTTGTGTTTCTTTTTCTATTGTTGTACCTGTACGGACTTAGTACACTAAATATTCAAGTGCCACGCGTATATTGTATTTTGTATTTATTTTAATTTATTCTACATTGAGTAAACGATTGTATGTGGTGCTACGTACAGGTTTTTAAGCGTAACTATGTCACGTGCTACAAACTAAAGTTAGTTAAGTTATAGTCATAACACAACGACCATACCAGACTGCACAACGAATAACGCAAGTAGGTATGTAACCACACAACATTTTACTGACGTAAAATTGTATTTTTCTCAGCTCTAAACTCACTGGTCGTTTAGTAAGTCTAGGCATTGCTTTGCCAAAAGGCCGTCACAAGTGCTTCTATATTCAAATCGTACGTATTCATACATGCTTTTTGTCCTGGCATACCTCACTTTGGATTTGTTTTGAAATAACGCTATTGTATTGTAGCGCTAAGCCTACTTTGTAAAAGGCCACTATCGATTTGTAGCACGCACGTGACTTTCAGCTTTTATACTCATGTGAAGTACTTCATAAGGATACACTAGCGGTGTAGCTTGCAGAGTTGCACAAGGTTACCTATGCTCACAAACCCTCCTGAAAAATCAGGCTTAGCGCTAAAACAAAATAGCGTTATTTCGGGTCAAATCCTTTGGTTCACTCAAAATACGTTCTTAACGGCGTTTGGGAAACTATTACATTCTAAACTCCTTAAAATTGTGAACTCACCAACTTACCCTATCATTAAAGTCCTGAAGTCGCCTTTGGTTATCAAACGATACCGTAGTAACGGCCATCCTTTTCGAATAGCCAAGCACGTGGCGAAGCGCTCTTGCTGTTGTTTTTGTTTGTTGTAAGATTTGCGTAAAGTGTTGGAATTGAATTTACGATTCAACTTCTCACTTGCAATGTTTGTTGTGAAACTGTCCTTACGTTTTATTTTAGTTTTTGTGCTTACAATGGCTTCTTCGTTGACTTTGTTGGATCTTCCAAGTGATATTCAACAGTACATTTGTACTTTCAATTGTGAAACATTCACAAAGTTCCATACGTTGTCAAGGAGAGCAGCAATAAGTACACATTTCAATGAATCGTTAGAACAGAAAGGAAAATGGATCAGATGGTATAAAAGCGGAAAAGTCAACACCCATAGACATGCAAAGACTGGATTGTATCAAAGTTGGTATGAGAATGGGCAACTTGGGTCACAGTGGATGTTAGTTGACGGTAAACGCCATGGTGAAGGCAAAGAATGGCATGAAAATGGTCAACTTAAGGAACATGGGATGTGGGTCAATGGTAAACGACATGGCGAAGTGAAACAATGGTATGAAACTGGACAACTTAGAATACAAGTACATGTTCGCTGATAATAAGCAACATGGCATTAGTAAAACATTTTATGAGAATGGACAACTTAGGGTGCATGGCATACGGATTGATGGTAAACGGAATGGTGTATTCAAGAACTGGTTTGAAAACGGGCAACTAAAGGCACAGTGCTCATGGATTGATGGTAAAGCAAATGGTGAAGCCAAATATTGGTTTGAAAACGGGCAACTTTCGTCACAGTGCTCATGGATTGATGGTAAAGCTAACGGTGAATACAAATGCTGGTATAGTAATGGACAACTTAACAGTCAAGCGACTTTTGTAAATGGTAAAGAAAAGGGTGAATCTAAGCTGTGGTATGAAAATGGGCAACTTTGGTCAGTGGCCACCATGGTTGATGGTAAGCTAACTGATAAGAAAACATGGCTTGAGAATGGAGAGCCTTTTGAAGAAGCGAATGATGAGGTAAGGAGATGGTTCAAATCAAGAAGGAAAAAACACCACTTTGGTACTCAAAGTAGAAGTAGTAGCTTATTGATAAGATCGTTCAACACGATCTTTTTTCCTTTACGGATGTTTCATGGTATTTTATGTGGTTGGTTCAAGTACTTTGCAAACACTTTTATTCATCATTTTTGTATTTGTCTAGAAAAGAATAAATAAAAGACACCGCACTAAGTCTAGAGCTGGTACAAGGTTTTCTCAGCCAAGTATCATGTTACTTTATTTCTCATTGTTATTTAGAATACCCACAAAACGTCACTCTCTGTAAATGCTATCATGCGCTTATTCTCTTTATCATAGCAAGTGACAACAAAAGCTGACCTTATATCAGTATTGTATCCCGCATTGAAGGTTTCTGAGTTGTTTTAGAGAAATGTTAAACAATTGAACAATGAGTTAAAATGTGTACCTGATGCCCATGAAAAACCATCGCCATGTTGTGGATTTGCCGTATCATTCCAAGTGCGAATATCGAAGGTGTCATCAATTTCTTTTAATTTTTCAATCAGCCTAAAAGTATAAATCACGTGATTAATATGAGTGATAAGATCTAACAGAACGTACACGTCACCAATTGGATGAATTGATGATTTTCTTACAAATCTACGTTTTGGTGTTTTAGAAACCTTGTCATCTTCACGGAACGGAGCGATCTTCAGGAACTCTCGTTTATGTATCAGGTATGGAGGACTTTGATTCAATTGATTAGGCTGATCCAGAAGCGTAGTTTAAGGCGTACAGAGTATGGTTGGCAAGGAAATGATAGACGAATTGTCCAATGGTCATTGAAGCTGTTTTTTTACCTGACCACTTTTCTACAACACCGAGAGATATGACATCTTCCATACGCTCTTTGCCAGTTGCATGGCGTATCATTGCCATTAGAGCACATATTCCATGGGAAAGTGAAGTGTTTTCGTGCATCTCAAGATCAAAGGCTTGATATGAAAGAAGTGCTTTGGGACCATCTATCAACAACAAAAAGTAAGAAAGTTGTAGACTTGACTCTTCTTACGAGCAGGAACTGTAAAAAGAGTAAGTTAAATATATAATAGACAATGTAATCTTACGTGAGAAAGAGTTGATACCATCAATGAAACCTCTGTAACAGAAATAAGTTAGTGAACAATCAATCAACTTTTTGTTTTGATTCTGTTCAACTTTGTGTTTTCGGATTTTAAACGGTATCAAAGCATAGGTTAAAGGAGTGTGGTATCAGAGCTACGCACTCAAATCTATCAGAAAATTGGGGTTCAACTGATTTTGGAAAACGTTTAAATTGTGTAATGAAAAGTTGATGCCAAAACCCATCATTCTTTACAAGTTTTTTTAATGACTTGCGAGTTTGCTTCTTATTTTTCTTCCAAACAAATGTTGAAAAGAAAAACCTCTTCCACAACACATTAGCGCAACCAACCTTGAAGAAAACAACAGTTAAGCTTGATACAAGACCAGGACTTCTTCGAAGCGTTCCAGCTATTGACGCACATCATACCAAGCCTTAGATACACTTTGAACACTACTAACATCACCACATGATAAGAATGACAAAATATGGAGCAAACAGTCATAAGACAGCTCTTGTTTTGGTTTAACGCCATCATGTTTAAGTTTTTTTGCTTTAGTGCTCTGTTCTGTCGCTTTTGACCCTGTTTGAGGTTGTCAATGAACTACATTTACATTCCACGTGATCTTTACCTGCACTATCTAGCGACTCTTGTGGTGATATCATTTAGAGCAACGTTTGTTGAGATAGAACCCAGGAAAGGTTTACTTAATCGTTCTTTCAAGGAATAGCTGAATTAATTAATACGATAAATTAACGCTCACCAACAGTTAGTTACTATGTAATCTGTATTGAAAAAGTTAAAAGTCATTCAACTCAAAAAAAATTCACTACTTCTTCTGCTAGTTCTCACATTCTTCAATGGAACTCATACGCTAATGTATATGAATTTATTAAAAAGATGAGAACAAACAACGGAAGAAATCAATCAAAACGGACGCTCTTGAAAATGTTTGCGGACAAATATGAGCGAACTGTACCAGCCGACAAAATCCAATATGAGGAACAAAAAATAGCAAATGAGAGCCATGTAGCCAAAGTAATATGATACCTGAACGAGATACGTCATGTTGGATCTATAGATGTAGTAGAAAATAGCGTAAGCATAGATAAAGAGACCAGTTGACATTTGTTGCACAGATTATGTACCAGAAATGGTCAAGTTGTACCACCTTCCTCAGGGTCCTTGTAGCCACAACGTCTGTAGTCATTTGTTATGATGCGTAAGGTAGTGATGGCGAGAACACTTGTCAGTAGTACAACCAAAACAAAGGAGTTGATGATGGATAGCCGGTGAATCTCGAGTTACTGTGAGTCAATTGGCACCTCGTAAAGGAGGTGCATTACTACTTTTTCAATACATAGTCTCCTAAGTATGATATTTATACAACAGTGGATGTACTTTGTCTACTCGATGTAGTCTATGCTTCTTGATCTACGAAAGCTGTAATGTAATGTAAAGCAAACACTGGCTTTACTGTTACCTAGAGTATGAAGCTTTACACGGTCACCTGCAATAGTGAGAATCATAACAATGATTGCTGAGTACTGTATTATTATGTATTTCTTCTCTACACCAAGTCTGTCGTGGAACCATATCGCTAATGGTAGCTCCTGACGTTAATTTAACAGCTTATTGAGAGCTAGATGCTAGTTCTAATAACCTAAGCGGTACCACTACCACGTTTCATGGGACAACCTCTTAGTATAACTTCTCTATATCTGCAATGAGCAGCCCTCGTAACGGTCCCAATATTTGGGGATACTTTCAGAGCAATTGAAACTCTCGTGTACATACAAGAACCCAGTACGATTTCATTGAATTACTAAATGTTTAGGAGTACACACGGATCAGTTATCTTAAAAACCCACCCACGCCTTTATCGAAGGATATTGATGCATTTCATCTTAGCAGCGCTTGTCAGCAAGCCCGACTTGGCTTAATACTTGTGCTTTGTGCTTAACGGTTCGTTTCATTTAAGTTTCATCAACACGTTACACCATGCAGCTCTATCTTTTAATTACAGGCATAGCAGTATTCGCTCTTGCAGGTTTTATCCATATTGGGTTTTTTCTGTACAAGGTGATATCAAGTCAGACGTCTACTTACCAAGGTATTGATGAGAACACAGGGAGAAATATAAGAATAAGTGGATGTGAGCTGAATTTCTTTATGGGATACCTCTGGAGTTGTATTTTAAAGGATGGTTACACTACGCTATCAAGCCTTATTATTTGGCTTGTTGTTGTACTTATGATCGACGCAGTACTCGGTGGTGTGCTGGTTGTACTTTCTTTTGTTTTATTTAAATAAACAAGGTTGTATTGCGAGAATGAGTATTTCAGTGCGTATTACTACAAGTAGGCTATCTATTGTGACTTTTGGAAAGGTAAATGTACAAGAGTTGTTGGTGCGTTGTTTTGCCGAATGAATCATTCAGATGTACGATCGCCAAGTTTGGATTCTTGTTGTTCAAAAAAGGTAACTTTCTTCCTGCAACACGTAAAATAAAGCAAACAAGAACCAAAAATGTTTCACGTGTTTGCTTACCGTCATCTACTTCACTTTCGTCAAAATCATATAACAACAGGTTCAAGAGGGAGGTTGGTGTTTAGGTTTCAATTTTACACTAGTGTACAAGGTTTTTCAAAAAGAGTAACAAAGCCTTTTTTGTTTTTGGGTTTTGCTACTTTTTTTCAGAGCTTTCAACGTCTTTGAAATTTAATTTTCCTGGATCGCTATGACGTCTTCTTCTTCTCTTCACGGGTAAATTACTACTAGTTGTATCTTTTTTCACCACAGGCTCAACTTTCTTCTGTTTTGTAGGTGTATCCGGCGCTTTTTTTGCTCTCCGCTTTTTTGTGGTATTTTCTTTGGCAGCTTTGGTTTTTGAACGACTGATGCGTGTAAGGATACCCATTTTTACTAGCATCCATCTAACGTATTGTGGCTTCAATGTACCGACGTCCATGTCATATGCGTTGCTGAGAAACTCGTATGCATCAAGACCTATGCGAGCGTTTTAATTTTTTTTTTTTTCGGATTTTTTCAATTGTTACCTTTCGGAGTATGCTCCTTTAACCAGTCTGTTACTTTAGTATAAGGTACTTTACGAGGTTTTTCATTAATACCAATCGTTGCCTTTTATCACGTGAGTATCACGTGATTAACAAAAAATTACACTCATCCAAAACTCCTACATTTCCAAAACTGGGATACGGAGTATAAAAAAAAGCGAAAAAAGAAAAAAACACGCACTGCATTGACAATAAAATTAACTGTATACAATTTAAGAAATAAGTCAAGGTCAGTCTGTTGAAATTCATGGTGTACCGCTAATGAAGGGTAAGGATTATAAAACATCAATATAGTGTCAAAAAAAAGAAAAAACTCAGGCGCCAGTGAAGAAAAAAAAGTTTGATAAATGATGAAAATACAAAACATTCTATTTGGCGCTGAACGTACCATTTGGATCAGGTACAAGATCTATACCAATCTGAGGAGCGAGAGCGTTTTGGTATGGAATTAGCCAGTGCGTATTTCGAGTTAAACCCTTTTGTATACCAACATTCTCCGCTAGACTCATTCTTTGATCTGCCAGTAATCTCCCTATCGCACAAATTGTCAGACAAAAGAATGAAAGATCAACAAGCGAAGCTACTACATGCCACAGTGTCGTTATAAAGGAACTGGACATTTCACAACCACTTTTTTGAGAACGTACCAATTATGTTTGCTATTGACTCCTTCTCAAGTTCCGTTTTTAGATTATTCGTCATCATGTTATAAGCAGTCCTCACGCCAACTTCCTTTTGTACATTACACATACCTTTAGTTAAAAAAAGGTGTCAGTAATGTAACATAAAATAAACCAGAAATTGTTTTCTTTGTTTCGAAAAAATTAACTAAAAATCACGTGACAATGAAAAGTGATGTACTTCATAAAAAAATAGCGAGGAGAAATTTTTTTTTTTGATAGCGCGATATTTTTGCGTTCACGTACCACCATGAGCTGCTAGGAGTATGAAAATATTTGCGCGATCAAAATCGTCAGGTTGCGTTTTTAGGAGATGAGTAATATGTCTCAAAGTTTTACATACACGTGATTCCTAAAGGACACTTAAAAAAAAAAACCAACTCGAAAAAAAAAAAGTAAAACATCACTCCTCTCGTTGTACACATTTTTTTATGGAAAAGAGATCAGGAGAGTATTATTATAATATCATAATATTAGTGTACTGAAAGTAGTACCTCATCTTGCTCGCAGTACTGTATAACAGTAGAAATTCTATTCTCAAGTTGATTTGCGTTGTAAAATAATTGAGATCCTCCGTAATTTGCCCAATGTTTCAGTTCTTTTTGTGTTATTTTAGTAGCTTTATACATCTTCAATAATGCAGTAGAAGGTTCCTTAAAATCTCCTATTATACGGAGGTTAATTTTTAATGCAGTATTTTTCATTGGTGTGCGTTAATTTTTCGTTTTGTTTTTTTTTTTTTCCACCAAGTTTTTTTTTTTTTTGGTTTTGTTTCAAAAAAAACGAGCTTGTTTGTACTCTTTTTCATAATAAAATCATATTACAAGACGCACCAATCTCACATAAACTAGGTGGAGGCTTTTCATAGTGTTTTGGGTTTACTCGTAATGAAGCATTTTTCTTATATCGTCTCTCTATCCTCGCACAAGCCTTAGGCGTCGGGCAATTAAAATCCGAAGCTTCATCTCGTCCTGCTGTCCGAATTTTACTCTGAATTTGCTCCTCACGTGCTTCTATCTCTTGTTCCTTCTGTTTTATACCGGCATCACGGTTAAACGCTTCTTTGGCTAGTTTGTCGTAATTTGTTTTAGTCTCAAATAAACTGCCTGCAGGTACTCCCGCATCTCCTCCGGCTATTGTATTTGCCCTACGACGATAATGGTATGCGTTCCTTTCCTTTTTACGTTTACGAGACTGCACCTTTCCCATTACGCGTACTTTATTTCAAATGAACTTTTTAGGAGCTGTTGACGTAAAAATAAGGAGAGTGTACTGAAAAAACGCACTTTTGCTGAAATAAAGCGAAAAACTTAAACCGAACTGTATTCAAGCGGTTGTTTTGGTAGTGTTTATTGGTAGTATTGTCTTATTGTCCGTTTACAAATAGTTTATTGCGTTATACGTTGTGAAGTTTGCTGTTTTCGTGTTGCACACGTTACAACGCGAGTACGTATTTTTCGTGGTAGGCATACATGTCTTGTTCGTTTTTTTGGACTTAATCCGCTGCATGTACTCTGTGAACGCCGAAAACTACGCGGATCATTTTACCTACGCGCAGGGAGACAGAAAAAGCTGTTAGATGGTAGACTCTAATTTGAGTTTGGCTACTTGCTTAAAACGGGAATTGGAAGTACAACACCGTACAATAGCGATAAAATAAAGTATTGGCACTTCGGAGAAGTCGTAAACTGATTTGTACAAAGAGTTGAGTTTTTATTTACAAAAGTGTTGTATTTAGGATTCTGATGGTACTATTGAACCCTAATCGATATGTATCGATAAAGCTGGATATATTGATTACGTGTGATGGCTTGTGATGAGTATTTACGCGTTTTAACCGCCAAAGCCTTTTTAGGTAATCAAGAAACTGTTTTTGGGTGATAGAGGGCGTTGTGGTGGGCTTTGTGTCCACTCCGGAGGTAGGTTTTCAAGAATTGGTATAGGAGCAGCAATGACAGCGAGTGAAAAGAGTACAGAGAGAACTTGAATTATAAAATAAGCAGTTTCGAATATAGCTACAAGCATGGGTTTGTAATTGTTCGATCTGCGAAGTGCACTTTTTTTTGACCAACGAGTGACTTTGGAGTTGACCCAATTATCCAAGGAGAACACGTCCCTTAGAAATGTACCTCAGAAAATTGTTTGCTTTTCAGTAAGCAAAGAATTTACCCGGATTGTACATAGAAAAGATAAACAACAATCAAGATTTCAACTTTACTGAAAGGTGGCTGTTTAGAAGAATTAAAGAAGAGATATACTGAGTTTCATAATTTTTGCAACGGGCATCTGGATTCTACCATTCGTTGCAGTTGAACACCCTAGTGCTCTCCGACAAACAAGATCTCAATTACTGACAGTCTTTATACTATTAGTATTGTCAAAGAATTTGCTGGTGTTCACACCATCAATCTTGAGTTTTGTGGAAACCCTTACAGGTGGAGGTATTAAATATCAGCTGTCTCTATGGTTGCTATGGCTTAAAAGCTGGAGGCTTCAAAGCGCTTTTTGGTCTTCATAGTATACATATCGCTGCAATGGTATTACATGTAAGGTATCAAAGCACTTTTTGGTGTCCATACCATTCATCTTAGTGGCTGTGGGTTTTACTGATGAAGCTATTAAATCGCTTTCTGATGTTCATAGTTATCGCTCAGGGTAATGGTATTACAGGTGAAGGTATCAACGGGCTTTCAGGTATTCATACCATTGGGATTAGTGGTATTGAAGGTGCTACGGATGAAGCATAAAGCTCAGGCATTTCGATCCTGTTACATTGGAATGGCCACTCTGAGTTTTTGCCTTGTCCAAAAGTTTATAGTTGTAGAATAGGGGATATTATAGGAGTGGTACATAAGTTTTATATGTACGATTGGGAGTGTAATACAAGTGTGTGAAGTTGGAACAATGGTGTTCAAATACAACACTTTCTTTTCGATGAATAGCACCTGTTCATTAAAGTACGTGACACATTTGCTTTACTTCTTTAGTGTTGTACAAATCATAGAAATCCTTTATATACATGACGCTTGCGCTTTTTTGTTTACCTAATGTAGTGCACAATACATCTTGTTTATGTTACAAGTACAAATAACTATGTGACACTGTTACAAAGATGTTTATCAACAGCCGCTTTTCCAGGTACTCGGCTAAATATAAGTTCCTCCGAACATTAAGTGCGTGATTAAGTACAAGCATTGTCGTTGGTATACTCACTTTTTGATTCCAGCAACTGCCAAGCGACAGGCATGCTATACAAAATCATGTCAAGAAACCAGTCTCTAGATAGTGCAGGTAAATATGCGGTGTATTGTAGTTCATTGACAACCTCAAACAGGGTCAAAAGCGATAGAACAGAGCACTAAAGCAAAAAAACTTAAACATGATGGCGTTAAACCAAAACAAGAGCTGTCTTATGACTGTTTGCTCCATATTTTGTCATTCTTATCATGTGACGATGTTAGTAGTGTTCAAAGTGTATCTAAGGCTTGGTATGATGTATGTCCATAACAAAACAAACGCTTCGAATTTTATCTAGCTTGACATTTGTTTTCTTCAAGGTTGGTTGCGCTAATGTGTTGTGGAAGAGGTTTTTCTTTTCTACATTTGTTTGGAAAGAAAATATGAAAGAAACAAACGAGTCAATAATAACAGATGACATTGGGGACAAGTTTTGGCATCAACTTTTCATTACACAATTTAAACGTTTTCCAAAATCAGTTGAATACCAATTTTCTGATAGATTTGAGTGCGTAGCTCTGATACCACACTCCTTTAACCTATGCTTTGATAACGTTTAAAACCTGAGAACATAATTTGATGACTAATCAGAATCTAATTGATTGATTGTTTACTAACTTATTTCTGTTGTAGAGGTTTCATTGAGGGTATCAACTCTTGTGAGAGTAAGATTAATTATTGCTTGAGTAAGTTGCTTACTTACTTGTAGTCGCAGATCGTAAGAATGTAAATTAATTTCTCACTTGCTTTTATTGTTGCTAGATGGTCCCAACGCACTTCTTTCATATCAAGCCTTTGATCTTGAGATGCACGAAAACACTTCACTGTCCCATGGACTATGTGCTCTGATGGCAATGTTACGCCATGCAACTGGCAAAGAGCGTATGGAAGATGTCATATCTCTTGGTGTTGTAGAAAATTGGAAAGCTAAAGAAACAGCTTCAATGACTATTGGACAATTCGTCTATCATTTCCTTGCCAACCACACTCTGTACGCCTTAAAATACGCTTCTGATACCGCTAACGCCTTGAATTAAAGTCCACCATATCTGGTACAAGATGCAGAGTCCGTGCGTACTACATACGAAATACATTCGCCAAATTACCTTCGGATTGCTCCTTTCCGTGAAGCTGACAAAGAAGTTTATAAAATATCAGCATGTCGAAGCTTAACAAAGGAATCTCATCCCATAGGCAAAGTGTACGTTCTCTTAAAATATCACTCGTAGAAATCACACGTGATTTATACTTATAGATTGCTTAAAAAATTGAGAACAATTGATGACAACTTTGATGTTTGCGCATGGAATGATACGGCGATTCCCCAAAGTCACACTTTTTCATGGGCATCAAGTACATACTTGATATATTGATTGTTTAACATTTGTTTCAGGAACCTTTAACGCAGGATACAATAATGCCATAAAGTCAGCTTTTGTTGTCACTTGCTATGATGAAGAGAGCGAATGCATTATAGCATTTACAGAGAGTGATGAATTATGGGTTAGGTAGCCTTTTATAAATTATAACAATAAACCTACATTAGCAATGAATCGTTTTACTGCTTCATTTGTTTCAACATTTAATTGAGCCAACTAGCAATATCCTTCCATGCATTCAAAACCGTTATAGTACTTGTTTGATTCCTCCACTCATGTAAAGATTGATGTTAAGGGCTAGAGAATTAGCCACAAAGTAAGTGTATCACTTAGACAAGTTGTCCTGCAGTGTCACGTGACTGAACAACTTAAGCGCATGTGATTGTTAACTACATACTATCCGCCATAAATAGTATGAGATTATTATCGTATCTTGTACTTTGTTCTTCTGCGATAGTAGCACTATACTGGCTTTCTATGCTTCAAAGGATACAAATACGTTGAAGTTTTGAAGCCTACATGGCTATACTTGATGATCACTTGAAATTAAGGTAAGATTATAGAGTAGTATTTGTTGTTTATTTTGGAAGTGAATTATATCCCGAGTAGCCTGTTGGAGGACCATACTTGAATTTAGTACTTCCAAAGTTCATCTTACATTCTTCAGTCAACGACATACCAGGTGTAAAGCCAGTTAAAACATCAAAGCCACTGGCAGCAACACCTATTTTAAAGCATTTAACAAAAAAACGGTTGAAACTTCAACGATTTACCTAGGTCTTTGCCGTTTATACCAAAGCTCATTATGCGGTTGTCTAAGTCTATTGAACACTGTAATATATCACCGGACTTCCATCTTGGCTCTACAAGAATAAGAGATAGGAACAAACAGATGTTCTAAAAAAGACAGTACCTGAAGTTCCAAACTGTTTACAGTCTCCATTAAATAGCACATGTCTCCACAGATCACATCCCCAAGAGTCTTTATCATCACCAACACCCATGTTTGTAGCAGTATAAAAAGTATCATAAGTCCGTCTTGTCCAGCCTTAAATAAACATCAGTATGGAAAAAAAACAAGAAAAGGGTGTTTTTTGAGTGCTTAGATTCTATGCACGTGTTTTGACATATTGTTTCTAAAGTAAAAGAATAGAATTGTCAAGTACCTATTTGCATAACCTCAGGTATTATTATTTCAACCTCATAATACCATTTTCCTGATGTTAAGAAAATATTTCCAGTAGCAGATGGGAAACTACTTTTGTAGATATTCTTTATGTGTAAACCATCATGTGAAATTAAACAAATATTTTCTGACCTCATACGCATTTCTTTATCTGATATAGGCACATCTAATCGAAAAGAAGAAATTAATAAGAGCCCAGAACAAGGTTTGTAAAAAAACAAAGAAAAAAACCAGAAAATGAGAAGTACCTTCAAGTAGTTTACAAAACGATGACACCCAAGGCTCTGCACCATGATATAGTTTACTTTTCAAAAGTACTGGTTTAATACTCTCCAAGGTCTATTGAAGAGATTAAATTAAGAATAAAGAAAAAGAAGCAACAATACCTCTGCTACTTTTTCCCTGACTTTTTTGTGGCTTGCGAGAATATGAAGGAGATAGACAATGTCTTGGAATACTTCAGGTGATCTCGTTTTTTCTGCTTGCTCTCTCAAATGCTTTAAAATATTGTATTTGATTACAAGGAGGGCAGATGGCTCTAAACAAATTAGAAAAAAGAAGAAAAAAATAGGAATTACCTCTGTGACAAAACGCCATAACAAATTTCAATGCATATACCCATTTAGTTCTTTCTGTTGTAACAAGGTAGTCACATATAGATCGAATGAGAGGTTCTACGATACCAATGTAAGCAAGAATATGTGGTTTTTTTTTTTCTTCATCTTACCTCTGTCTAGACAAACTAACAGAGATACAACGCTCTCAAACAATACTTCATCAGCCTCTTTTAAAAAATCTACTTTGGAAAGCGTGGAATCCCAATATTTTAGAAATGAGTCAGCAAATGATCCACAGATATCTACAAAATAATGTAAAAATCAAACAAAAAAACAAGTTCTTGCAAGATTAGGTCTCCCCGCTTAATGTATATTTAACATACCCTTATTTATGACAGGCAAGAATACACCTAAGAATAGACCAACAAGATATGTGTTTACTTTAGGCAGAAGTTTAAATATACGTTCAAAACCATTCAAAGAAATAAACGCAGTGATATTATGTTCTAAGCAAGTGGTTAGTTTGAAGCTTAATTCATTCTATAATTATAAAATCGCATGCGGTGCTGAAGGTGAACACTAAATGTTCGAGAAAGTATTGAGTATAGTACTGTATAATCAACTGTTGATTGTGTTTGTTTTATATTATCAGCAATATTCAGTAGAATCTTAACATTGTCTGGCATGTTCGACACTAACACAGCTTAGTACAGATAATGCTATACCTTAATTTCATAACGTACATGTTGCACGTAATGTATCTAAGTTTACAGCATAGGCATAAATTTCAAACAATAGAACGGAGATCTAAAGAACTTGTTCAGTTCACGTGATAAACAAAGTATGTTTTTTTTTATATACCTGTTTTAAATAAAACGAATAGGTAGTGGAGACGTATTTCTCGATACCACGCATCATAATTAACACGATACCAGCATTTATCATATATTCTATATCCTCATTTCTCTCTAAGCACTCTACATCACCATTTCCAAATGGTATCAATGCACAAGCCACAGCAGCCTGGTTTTATGTTAGATGAGTTAAAAATATCTCAAAAAGGCATACCAACAGTCTCACATTATCCTTGTACTTATTTATAAATGCACATAGTTGTGGTACTATATTATGCGACATCAGATGCTCTTTGGATGGTCCTGACACTTCTCCTGCTAGAAGGTTTTAGCTAGAAAAAAACTGCTTGTTGTTGACTTACAATTAGCGCCTAATACTCCGCTTAACGTAAAGCATAATGATCCAATCACTGATGGATCAGTACTGGTTATTAGCTTATTAACCAGCATATCAATCTCTAGGGCATTACATCAGATGTGTTTTATTAAATTATGTGGAAAAACAATCAAAAAAAGTGCTTACGTTGATTTGAGTATGGTTCCTTGACGAACTGGTAAAACGGGCAACATATACTAATAAAACCTTCTTCTAGTTCAAGAGAAGAAATCTAGTAGATATTAATTAAAAAATAAACTTCGTTGATTCGCACATGCGCATAGCAAATGTAAGCTGAAGCATGTCGGTACACATTAACACCTAAAAAAAAAGTTAACAACAAGTACTTCAATAGAACAAAGACTCACTTTTTTTAACTCTGCATGTGTACATCAACACCATAGCGCCAGGTAGTACTTTAACATGGGGTACATTTAGTCCAAACATGATAGCATAGTTCGTATAAAAATCTAAGGGACACTCAATACCTACACATGTTATTTTTTTTTTCAAAGCGCAACGTTTATTTTTTCATTGCTTACTTGTTGCATTATCTCCCAACAAGAGTATAGATTTATCTACTATTAAACTAAGACTGTTATCCACTGTATGATTTCCTAAACAACAATATTAGCCCACGTGATTACCGAGTTAACGCAATAGGAAAAAAAGAAGAAAACAACAGCATTTGTACCGTTTTCAAAAAAAATAGCATCTCCATCACAGCAGGCATCCAAGGCATCCTCTGGTGAACTGAAAATACGTTTTTTCCTTATTGGTGCTCCTTCTCTATCCTTAAATGAAAGTCCCACATCTCCGGTGTTTAATGGTTGGCAGCACACGATCAAGAACGTGGACTTTGCATTAAAATCCGTTAAGCTCCATTATATTACGCTAGTTCACCGTACCATATGCCTGTATAGCTGCTTAGGAGGCATTTTATCGTATACGTCTTGATAAGTACAAACTTCGTCTTCGTTTAAAAATTTTAACGACGTTTTAAACTCTTCTTCCATATCTTCTGCTCTCTTGGGTGATGTATCATCAACTAACAGAACCTGGCTTTCAAATCGTCTCAATACTCTTGACCTTCCTTGTGATAAGTTTGTAGCGCTCTTATTGCGTATACGAACCAGTTTTCCTCCGTATTGCTGAGATCTCGCCATAACTGACACACAGAGGACACATTTGCAAGAGATATGCCATTTAACGCGCCAAATATGTGTTCCTAGGCGTATTAGCAACCTTACGCTATATATAAGTTAAAACTTACTAATAATTCAAGCGGGTAATCAGATAGGTCGTAAACAACCTCGTCCGTCATTGGAACTCACAACTGATTACCAAGGTATCAAGAAAGTAACTTAACTGAATGTTATTGATCACAGAGAAGAAGATCAGATGTTCTTTGACATTTTTAGGAGAATGAGGCCAACTTGCTACTGACAAATGACAAGAGTAGCATAAAAAAGACGTTTACTGAACCTCTTAAATTTATGGCTTTGGCACGTGATAAGTCAACTAAAATATCTATTCTCAACATGCTGGCGTTATAGTGATTGTCTGCTAATGCCTTGAAATATCGCCTTAGCCAAATGGAACATAACAAAGTCAGCCAAATGATTTTTTTTTTCACGTGCCATCAGCAGATTTTTCCTTCATTTTTAATCCCTCCCATTGGTGGTGTTGTGCAATTGGCATCACCATGTCTTCAAGCTTTATACAGTCTTGCTGTTAAGGCGTTTAGTGGTCATAACATGTTTGATGGGAATTCAGTCGATACCCGAGCCATTTTGACAATAAAAAAGTTGTAAGAGAGCGAAGCAATTAGAAAACAATCACTATGGTAATGTATTCGTACTAGTACGTATGTTTCTGTACAAACGTATGCTTACGTACACTCTACGATTGTGTTATTGGACTACCTAAGAAAAGTGTAGGAACATTAGTTTCGTTGGTGCACGTGCTTAGATTGGTTTCCCAACATTTTGGTGCATTACTGTATTAAAGATTTATAGGCGACTGAAACGAGTGACGTGATTTGAACTCAAAAAAAAAAAGAGCGGGCAATCCAAAGGAGTAACGCGATTTTTTTCGGGCAATTTCAAAACTTTTGCCCGCACCGGTGCGAAGCTAAATACCATTACGGTATATAATAATGCTATGCGTAGGAGACATGTTTCGTACCATTTAACTAAATTTGGAAAGGATATAAATGCGTATCTACGATTTTTTTGCCCCGCTATGCTGTACAATACCGCTACACCCTCTAGAGTTCATATAGATATACAATAGCGAAATTCGGTACGATAAATAGTTTTTCCGCCGAAAAGCGACTTTGTAGGCTTTCAAGTGTTAATACTGCTTTTTTTTCGCGTTCCACTTTCTGTTTTAAGTGATCTTTACCGCACAATTATTTACCCCTTGAAAACACATGAGTTTTCTATGTCGTCATTTTCAGTGTTAATTTAAAATTAATAGTACAACACTAGTCTGATCACAACTTAGGGATAAATCAATAAAAATGAGCTCATCAAGCGATAGCACTGATAATGCATCGCTTTCAGAGGTGTCACAAAACGACGCTGTGAATAAAGTGGCAGATTCTTCTTCCGAGTCTAAACAGAGTGATTCTGAGTCAAGCGATCTTATGCAGCCGCTAGCACATGATAGCGAAGGTCATAAAGACGAAAACAAAAAAAAGAAACGTAAGAAACACAAACATCACGATGAAGACGTGGAAATGATACCTGTATCATCAAAGAAGAAGAAAAGCAAGAAACAGCGAGAAACGGGTAATTAAAAAAATAAAACCGAGATTCTTTTTTGTCGCTTATTAGTACTCACGTTCTATAGATGACGATGATGATATCGTTGATGCCGAAGATGGAGTAATTAAAACACCTACAGTTAAAATAAGTACCGGTAAAACTGTATCCTTCAGGAAGATCGCAAAAGATGTACGTTGGGCGTAGTTTAACTCCTAGGCGTATTTATTTTTACTGCTGATTTAATGGTTTGAAAATCTTATCCTTTTTCAGGCTGGCTTTGAAGGAGCTACTGTCATCGTAGATCGCTTGAGTTATGCTGCAAAACTAGATACTGGTAGCTTCTCTACTATTTTAAACCAAAGCACTGCTACAGTCAGGTAAAAAGAGAGAAAAGGAGAAACTTTTGTTAACTCGTTCATTTTTTTTTTGTAGGTTACCTGTATTGGAAAATCACTCCTTCATCTTAAAAAAGGGTCAAATGACTGCTCTTCTAGGAGCTCCTAAGAGTGGTAAGACATCGTTACTTGATGTTATGGTTGGAACCAGGTATGTGACTTTTTTCTTTATTGTAATTTTTTTTGAATACTGTAAAATCAGCCTCACTCAAATACAACGTTCTGTATAACGAAGACACGTAAAACTCCGTCATTTTATGTCGTACTTTAGTTTTTATTCATTTTTTATTTTCGTATTCGCGCACGTGCGCTTGGCTTGGTGGTTTTACGCATTGAAAAAAGTGCCTACCTTTTTTGGTGTTGAAGGAGTCAAAATGTTTTTTAGCTCGCGTTATTTGTTCACAACTTCCAATTAAACCATTTTTATTTTATTTTTTTTAACATGTTACTTAGAGACGGGACAATTACTGGTATTGTTGATGTTGAAGTACCTGGAAAGGTATTCACAGGAAGGACGTTTCACAAGCTTTACAGTTATACCTTACAACAAGACGTTCATCTGCCTTTGTTGACAGTCCGTGAGACATTCTACTTTGCAGCGAGGTTTCAAGGTGTTCCAGCAGGTACAACCAGGTTTACTTTTTATTTTTACGAGATTTTGTTACTTACTGTTTGTAGCTGATGTGGAGAGGATATCGAATGTTATTCTTCAACTACTTGAGCTTACCAATTGCGCTGATACCATTGTTGGTGGACCACTTGTCAGGTAGTCAAGAATTTCTTCATTCTCCAACAAAAAAAATTGTGTCAAATTTGTATTAACGTCGTGTAGAGGTATTTCTGGAGGTGAAAAGAGACGTGTAACAGTAGGAGCTGCATGGTTAAGACGGGCGAGTTTCCTCAAACGTTACCTTCTGTTTGAAAGCTTATTGTATTTTAGCCAAACTTTCTTCTACTTGATGAACCAACAACTGGTTTGGATTCAGCGGCTGCTTTGAGACTATCCAAAGTTCTCCAGATTTTGAGTCAAGAAGGAGGTGTACCTGTACGTTTTAGTGACTAATACATGTAAGCGTTACTAATGCGATATCATAGGTAATGGCGAGCTTGTTACAGCCTGCTGAAGAGGTATGAACGCTTCAATCATTTAGTGGTTTTTTTAATTTTTTGTTTTCAGGTTTTGAACCTTTACGATCAAGTCATTCTTCTATCAAATGGTCGTATCGCTTATGCCGTAAGTGTGAAGTATTATTTCGATGATGGGTTTTCAATACTAACATGATCAAAAGGGACCACGTGATAAGGCAAAGTCGTACTTCCAAAAACTTGGATTTGAATGTCCAGATGATTACAATGCTGGAGAATACCTCAGGTTCATAAAATATTGTATCTGGTTGTACCACTTACACGTCTAATTTAGTACTCTTGTTGACAATCCACTCGATTTTGCAACAGATAAGTGTAAGATAACAAGAAGGTATGGCAAAAAGGAGCTTGAATGTTAAGTTTTGTTGATCATATGTTTAGTTCGGAGCTGATTTACAAGTGGAATGAGTCAAAAGAAAAGAGGAAGATTACAAAGGAGATCAACAAAGGCGAGACTCTTAATACGAGTAAAACAGCAACCACAACAATTTCTCGTACTAAAAAAGAAACAAGTCCTTATGATACAACAACAATGGAACAAATCGGCTTATTGCTTCATCGAAAACTTCTTCATTCATGGAGAGAAAAACCAAAGTATATTGTTATAACTTTGAATCTCATATTCCTATGTACGTTTATCATTTATTTTGAGTTGTTAAAAGTGATTTATATGTGCATACTTGACAGAACACTTACTCTTTTCCTTTTAGCCTTAATTCTTGGATTTTTCTTTTTCAGATTTGATGAAGACTACGATCAAATCGCACTTCGCTTGGGTTTTATGTACTCATTGTCCAATCAAATTGGTCTACTGGGTGTTGGTATTATTGGTACTATATTCCAGGTAAGTATCTCATTAGCGAAGTCTTTCCTTGGTGTTTTATTGTTGATTGTTATCTTTTAGTGGAGACCGATATTTGATCTTCATCGAAAGCAACATTGGCATTCTGTTGTTCCTTTTATGATTGTTGATCTTATTCACGAAACTGTATGGGGATTCTGGCAGGTATTCGTATTTGGATCAATAGGATACTGGGCGGGTACCTACCTTACTTTTTTTTTTGTCATAGTTTTGTTATTTACTTTTTTTTCTAGCTGGGCTTCGTGCAGATGTTGGAGCATACTTTTTCTTCTTGTTGACCTCATACTTTCTTTATCTATCTGTTCTCGCTATAATACAAGTTGTTGCATACCTTAGTCCATCTCAATCGGCTGCTTTCGTTTATGGATCAAACGTCATTGCGTTTTTGATTTTGTACAGTGGTATGTTGTATTTAATACCTTGTTTTGGCTCTTAGTGTACTGATTTCTCTTAAGGATTCTTGATACAACGTGGAGAACAACCTGGATACCTTGTGTGGCTATTTTGGATCAACCCAATGTTCTACGCATTCAACGCAATTGCCATCAATGAATTCTTTCCTTTGACTTTTGAATGTAGCGGTATGTGCATTTGAAACTAATAGACTTTACATAGAGTTATTTACTCACTTTTGTGTAGCTGATGATCTTGTACCACCTACTATACTTCCTACTTTTAATGCAACATTTGAAGAAGGCGGATTTGAGGGTATGAAGAAACACGTGAACCAATTAACTTAAAAACACTTTTTTGTTTGAACAACATGAGTTTCTCTTTTTAACCTTTTTTATGAAGGTAACCAAGTCTGCCCATTGACAACTGGTACACAAGCTTTAGAATCCAGAAGCTTCTTGAGTGGGGCTAACGATAGATGGTAAGGGTCTTTAACAATTCTTGGTGTAAATTGCTTACTTGTTCGTTTATAGGTATATGTTAATTGGTTTGTTTGGCTGGGTTGTATTCTGGAACTTTGCTCTTTATTTGGCAATGAGATTCAGTATACCAAAAGAGGTAGTCCGTTCAACACCAAGTAAGTTTGATATCAAGTGATATTACCAAATGAATAGCGGGTTTATTTCATCAAAGTCAAAGTGCTTACGTAGCGTTTTAGAGAAGCTTTTCGAGTTTGATCTTGAAGAAGACAACGCTTTATTGAAAGAAGAGATTCAAGGTGCTGTTTTAAGTTGGAAAGACGTAAGTCAGGACAGATGATGCTCAACGTTTAACCTTTAAACTAACAATGTTGTAGTTGAACTACTTTGTTCCTGGAAAGCCAAAGACAATTCAGTTACTCACCAACATAAACGGGTATGTAGATGCACCATCTCTATGTACCAAAACACGATTTATTAAATACTTTGTAATTAGGTATGTCAAACCAGGTATGGTTGTGGCGCTCATGGGGTACGTGACAAAAAAGATGTTTAATTGTTTTGACTTTTTCTGCTTCAAGACCTTCTGGTGCTGGTAAAACTACTCTTTTGGACGTTCTTGCACAAAGAAAGAATATTGGTAGTATCACTGGTGAAGTATTGATTGATGGAGCTGTAACTGGAGGTGGTTTCGCAGCTTCAATTGGATATTGTGAGCAAACAGATGTTCATATGCATGTAAGTCTTTCTTATCGGGATTATGTTTTGTTTTTTATTTCTCATCACGTGGTTTAGAGTCAAACTGTTTTTGAGACAGTTCAGTTCAGTGCTCGTTTGAGATACACTGGAAATGACGAGAAAGCTGCAATGGCCGCACATATAGACAGGTAAAATGAGATTGTTGAAAGTCTTGTCTAATTCATTACAAAGAACAATGAAAGTTCTAGATCTTGTAGATATTGCAAACGAGCTTGTTGAGAATCTATCTCAAGCTCAAGCAAAGAGAGTTACTATTGCCATTGAGTACGTAGCCTTTTTTTTTGGTGTTTGTTCTCAAATTAACATCTTTAGGTATGTTGTGAGTCCTCCTGTCATTTTCTTGGATGAACCTACTTCTGGTACTCCTTAGCATATCATTACAATATAAGTACTTACGCTCTTTGCTTAGGATTGGACTCAGCAGGTGCTGATGAAGTAATGACTGCTATTGCGAATATTGCAAAAGAAGGATGCTCTGTTGTCTGCACAATCCATCAGCCTTCAACACGTATATTCGATAGATGCTCCCATTTACTTCTACTGAAGAGAGGAGGTATACAAGTATACTTTGGACCAACAGGGGATAGATCAAAAAGTACGTAGAGCCACAGTGATAATCTTTTTTTTTTTGATTGCGTTTCTATTGACATATATTTTAGCACTTCTTAACCACTTCAAGAACCTTGGATATACGATACCAAACCAACAAAATCCAGCAGATGTTGTATTGGATATTGCTTCATCTAAACTCAAATCCAAAGATGACGATAGAAGCCTACCAGATCAATTCAAAGATACCAAACTAGGAATAAAACTGAAGAAAGATTTGAAGAAGCTTCATAAAAATCCTGCTCCTCCTGCAAAGCGTAGCAAGCGTGTAAGACTCACCCTTTTATCTTGTGAAAACAGACCTTATATTTTCATTCTCTTTTAACTAACTGTTGAATACTTACATGAAACATCATAGTACAACGCTTCTTTTGCACTCCAATTAAGTCTAAACTCAGCTCGTTGGTGGAGATACTTTTGGAGACAACCAATTGAGTTCACACTTGGATTTATTCGTACTCTTTTTGTTTCATTGCTACTAGGTATGTTGTAACTCAATAGCAACCCAACAGTTATCCGAGTTTTGTAATTTTTTTTGAAGTTGGTACCAACTAATTTGTCTTTTTTTTAGGTCTTACATACCTTCAAACTGCTAATGATCAAACTGGTGCAAATGAACGTGTTAATCTGGTATTTTTCTCAGCTCTGTTTGCGAATTTATTCGCTTTTGGTATTATTCCAAGGTATGTTACTGGCAACATATTTTGCATCTTGTTCTTCGTCGTCTTCAAACTTATTTTTGGGTACACTGATGCTGACAAATTTTCTTTTCAAAGGACTTATGAAACACGTGCCGTGTACTACAGAGAGAAATCAGCTGGAATGTACAGTTCAATTTCTTATGTTCTGGGAATGGTGTTACTTGATCTTCCAACCATTCTTATCACTGTAAGTGAACTAAAACTCATTTGCCTTGACTCTCAAATCACAGGCTGTTTTTTTAATATTAGACAACATTGTTTATTGTATTGTATAATAACAAGTTTGCTTAGGTCGTTGTTTCATCAACTATCGTTTATATTCTTGCTGGCTTGAACGTACGAAACAAAACAAAACCCTGGTGAAAGAAGATTCGCTTACTTTGTTTTATAGCCTACCTTTACAGCTTATTTATTTTACATGCTTGGATCTTTTGGACTTATGCTTGCTACATCTGCATTCGCATTGGCTGTCAGTAAGTATCATCACTCTTATATTAAAGCAACTGTTTTGTTAACTTTTTTTGTTAAAGGCTTCTTGACACCAAACATTGCTGTTGGAAACTTGTCTTTCTCTGCTTTCCTGACACTTAATTTCTTAACTGCTGGATTCATCACCGTTAGAAGTGCCATGCCAAGTACGTTTGTTTCTATTTCGCAAGCTTTATTGGCTTAAATAGCCACGTTTCCATTCGACACAACTCCATGTGGGTACTCTCTTACCAGCACTAACTATGAGCTTAGATTGGTTTGGATGGTGGTATTGGATTTCATTCATACACTACTCTCTTGAAGCGCTTTCAATCAATGAATTAAAAGATCGTGTATTTGAATGCCCTGTACGCTATCTTTGTATTTTTTTCTTTTTTTTTTTCGTGTTTTTTGTTGTTCCGATCCACAATATTTGGTGCACCCAGTCTCTTACTCACATTTAGGGTAACGTTGGTGCAATACCTATATCATTCCAATCAGAATCAGGAATGAATGTGACGCAATTCTATTGTCCTATCACAAACGGAAATATCATAATTGATGCTTTCGAAATGAATGTTGACTTGAAATGGATTGATATGGTTGTATTATATGGCATATACTTTGTTTTTGTTATTATTGCTATGCTAGCACTTCGTTTTATTCGCCACCAGAAACGTTAAAAACACTTGTACTAGGACTGAAAATAAATTACAAGTTAATTCTTTCCTCACTTGTAATTAATGATGTCGACAACAAACCTCAAATATTATTGGGCATAGGTTTCCCTTTCCTTGTTTTCAATCCACAACAGGAAACAGATACATTATGATGAAGCTGGAACAGCCTTGAATTGTTGAGTTAATCCCTACGAACAACCTTCAATGCTGAACAGTACCAACAGCGTAGAGAAGAAAAATAGTAAAATGTTTGGGTGGTTCATACTATGAGTTGTAGACTATTTTCTGATACATCACGATAAGTTAAAATGCCCTTATAGCGATGTTGTGCTAAATGGGATGTGTACATTGTGAACGCCCCTGAAAAAACGTCTTGTGCTTTTGTACACCATTGCGCCATTTCAACTCCGGCGGGTTCTTTTGCCCTTGATAGCTGAACAGTGTGCCAGAACCGCACGTGGGCAATGATTGAAGTGGGACAGGCGGAGTACCAAAACAAGTACATGATTCACAACCACAAACAGTGTTGAGGTTATATTTTCTATTATACAACGTGCGTTACAACACCTCTTGATGTCTGAACAAAAACAAAGTACAGAAGAAGCGTTAACGTTAGAAGGTTAGTAACAAGAACAGGATATTTTCACGTGCTCTATTTAACAGTTATGCAGACGAATTGGCAATACTGAGGGGACGATATGAAAGTATTACAACGGGTGCGCTTAATCTTACCATGGTTTTTAAGATGTTTGACAATCTGTAGTAAAGGAGCTAAACAGCAGATTGTGTAAAACACAATTCGGCGACACAATTTTATTGTTTGCAGGTAAACATCTGACCACGAGTGAATGTAACTGGATTTTAGCACAGAATGGTATGCCTATTATTGTAACAATTTGTGTACAAAAGGGGGCAAACTTTGAATATATGGATAATGGAGGATGGACAGCTCTCCATTATGCCGGTACCTATATTGTTATCAATATACAATTGTAACTTGTACCTCTAGCACATCAAGGACATTGTGAAGTCGTTGAAACATTGCTTGGTTTAGGTGTAAATATTGAAGTACGGTCTGAAAATGGATGGACAGCTCTGCATCGTGCAGGTACAAATCGGTGTCAGTCAATGTATAATTATTGACAACTTAGCATATGATGGACAGAGTAAAGTTGTTGAATTATTACTTGATTCTAACGCAGACATTGAAGCAAAAGACAACTCTGGATGGACAGCTCTTCACCATGCAGGTACTTTATAGGTGTCAATTTAAGATTGATGTAACTTCTTCTAGCAAAGAGTGGGCATAGCAAAGTTGCTGAAGTATTAATCAGTTCAAATGCAGATATTGAGGCAAAAAATAACAAAGCATGGACAGCTCTCCATCTTTCAGGTACCTTTATTAGCAATCTTAAATTATTGAACTTGTACTAGCACAAAATGGACATAGTAAAGTTGCTGAAGTATTACTTCGTTCAAACGCAGATATTGAAGCAAAAGACAAATCTGGATGGACAGCTCTCCATGTTGCAGGTACCCTTATTGTTGTCAATGTACAATTGATGTAACTTGGCCTATAGCAAATGATGGACGCATTAAAGTCATTGAAGTATTATTTGGTTCAAACGCAGATATTGAAGCAAAAGACAACGAAGAAGCTACAGCTCTCCATCATGCAGGTACAACTTGGTGTCACTCAATGTATAATAATTGTAAACTTAGCAAATTTCGGACAGAGTAGGGTTGTTGAAATGTTACTTGGTTCAAACGCAAATATAGAAGCAAAAGATGAGGGAGGATGGACACCTCTTCATTTTGCATGTACTAACCTGTTGTCACTGCTACAAATTGATGTAACTTATATTTTTTTAGCCAGCAAAGGACACATTAAAGTCATTGAAATATTGCTTAGATCAAACGCTGATATTGAAGCTAAAAATAAAAATGAATGTACAGCTCTCCATATTGCAGGTACCTTATTGCTGTTACACCAAAATATAAACCATTCTTTTAGCACGTAATGGAAGGAGAAAAGCTGCTAAAAAATTGCTTGGTTTCAATGCAGATATAGAAGCAAAAAATGTTAAAGGATGGACAGCTCTCCATTATGCAGGTGTTACTGTTGTCTATTTATGTACAACTTGTTGTAACTTATATTTCTTAGCACGTGGTGGGCGTAGTAAAGTTGTTGAAATATTACTTGGTTCTAACGCAGATATTGAAGCAAAAGACAACGAAGGATGGACAGCTTTGCAGCATGCAGGTATGATGCTACCTTATTGTTGACACACGAGTGTGTAACATTCCTAGCGTACTTTGGCTATAGTTCTGTTGTT
Source organism: Trichosphaerium sp. ATCC 40318 (assembly GCA_038496445.1). Taxonomy (NCBI): domain Eukaryota; phylum Discosea; class Flabellinia; family Trichosidae; genus Trichosphaerium; species Trichosphaerium sp. ATCC 40318. The sequence goes on along the minus strand of JALMLS010000260.1, from coordinate 808 downwards.
GTTACGTTGTTGAAAATGAGTAAAGCCATTTCACTGGATACAAATGTATGGCAACAAACAATATTTAAAAAGATACTATTGGGTGTTGTTGATAATGATTCCTTGTTCATTTCTGTATTTGAAACTGTCTTGACAGTATTCCCAAATGGTAAACGCTCCCGCCAACTATGGCTATCTTGCGCTTTGAACAAAGTGCCACAATGGAGACTCAATCTTGCAAAATGGTTACAATACTTGGTATGCCCTTTCTTTTTCACAGAGCTTGTAAACTAATTTTTATCACAAGCCAACACGATCTTATTTTAAACTTGCATTACAAAAAGGGATTTGTTATTTAATCTGTACATATGATCGCATAGTTGTACAATCTTCAGTACGACACTGTTCATTTTGTGACATTCAAATAACAAGTTGTTTTTAAAGACCTTTTGGTTTGAGCATGGAGAATTAATGGAAGGCATACTATTTGACCTACCTGAAAATATGTGGGTCAATCCAAAACAAACCAGCTGTATTAAGATAAGTAAAAAAGAAGGATGGTGTACAAACTCACTTAAAATATCCAAACAAGATGGTACCAAAAAACAATGCAACTTCTTTTAACTTGGTATTACAACACGTCAACTTAAGTTCCATCTAGTCTCAGTGTGCTATACATGTAGCTCTGATGCAGTGATTTGTGCCAGTATTGCGCTGATGAGCATATCCAAAACCATGTAATTTCTGTACTAGTTGAGTTATTAACAGGTATTGATAGAAATTTAAAAAATTACCAAATGTTACCTTGTGTGCGAATGCCAAAATTGCA
>JALMLS010000501.1:0-59029 GCA_038496445.1 Trichosphaerium sp. ATCC 40318 | reverse complement strand
TTCTGTAAGTGGTAACACGTTAAAAAATCGCTTATAAAAACGCACATTGCTGTTTTCGTTTTTTGGTAGCACATTTGCGTTTCCCTTATGAAAATATGAAACGTCACCTCACCTCACATTGATTTTAAAGAAAGATAGGTATTCGATTTAATCATCGTGATGCCAGGGCAAAAGAAGTACGTCATTTACGACGACTTTTTTTTTTTTTTCTTTTTTTCGAAAGTAGACATTAATTGTCTATTAACAGGTTCTTCGCCGATTCATTATTGATAATAAGACTCTTTTGAGTAATGTATGGGTTACAGCAGGAGATTTAAATACAGATGACAGGTTTATAGAACAAGTTATTCAAAATGACTTGGGATTACCAACAATGCAGTATGTGATTTGTAGTAATTCTTTCACAATTTAATTACATCAATTGATTTTTTTTCATTTAGACATGTACTAGCACAGACATTTTCACGCGCTACTGGACAACCAAATCGCGCTGGAAACTTATCCTCTATAATTATACATCCAGCATGTAAAGAAAAGTTTTTCCCGCTCATTGAAGTACGATGTTGTATTTATTGTTTTAAAAGTTACCTTGTTATTCTTTTACGTTCCGCTTATGCTAACAACGTTACAAATAGGGTTCTGTAGGCTATGGTATATCAGAAGCTATACGCACAGCGATAACTCTTACAAACCCTGCTGGTCTTGGTACATAAAAGAACCTTTGTTGTTACACCATTTAACAGTACCTTTTATGGAATAGGTAAATTCCGTGTTATCATTCAAGGTTTTGGTGCTGTTGGTAGTTCGCTTGCTTATTATTTGGTCCATAGAAATATAGCTAAGGTCGTCGCCTTATGTGACAAGGATGGGTTAGTCTTTGAATAGGAATAGAACATCACCTTTTACTTTTTTGCTAACCTTTTTCTCTAAGGTACATTTTTGATCATAATGGTTTAGACATCTATGATGTATTATGTGCACGTCAAGCGTGAGTTTAAATACAAAACAACATGTATCATTACATGATGCTAATATGTCATTTTTACAGGCGTATACAAAAGCTGATGATGTCTAAAGGTTCTCCAAAACGAATAGCTGAAAGTGCTAAAAACTTCTTCTGCAATTTGAGTCCCGCTCAAAAGAAAAAATTTAATGCTGTCACAAGAACACAAAATTTTTCAATTGTCGGTAACGCACAGTTTCTTGCACAGTTTTTAGCTTGTACAAAGGTAATCATCGAGCAAATCTTAAAATTTTCTTAGTTTTTGTTGACATTCTTTGTGCTTGCAGGCAGAAGTTTTTAGTCCCTGTGCATTGCGTTATCAAGTGAGTAACGATATTGTACAATCTATGATACATACAACATGGAGAGACGTCAAAGACAGGTAATAAGTTCGGTAGTCAAAGCATTGCTAACATGGTTGTAGATATCTCGTATGTGGAGCAAACAATCCTTATGGTACTGTCACATCAGCTGGTGCATTGGTGGGCGACGATTCTGGATCAGTACAGTGTGTACGCCAAAATGAAAAGCTTTTAACAACGTAGGTTGTACATCTGTTAATATTTATCTTAGACACTCCGTGATGCTAATGTATGTATTGTTCCTGATTGGGTTGCAAATTCTGGAACTGCTCAGCTATTTCATCGTGCTATTTCACTTAACTTTAACATAAATGTACGCCTCCTTTATTTCCTTAATTCCCTGTTACTAGCCTATGTAAACTACACGTTTTCAAACCAATTGTTTGGACGCTTACTGATATTTAATAATAGTATCCAAACCTTGCTGAGGAAGTACTAGAGGCTGTTGGAAACCCAATCAAGTAAGTTTTCTCTTTTTTTTCATTTTTATCAAATTCAAGTTGGTATCATTACTAACTCGTTTGGTATGTAGGACGTATATAGAAAAGTCTTACGCTCTCGTTGACAAAAAGAAACGGTTTTTAGAATATGGTTGCTGCAAAAGAGCTCTTGAGGTACATTACTTAGATTCGAGATAGTCCTCTTCGTGTTGATGTTTTTTTTTGACTTTACGTAGTTGCTTGATAAACCCGTATCTCTCTTTGAGAGCTTCAAGAATGTTACAAATCCTGCAAACTCTAGATATTCTTTGCCGCCACCGTACTCTACACTCACTGTCGATGACAGATTAAATAGATGTACACGATGGGCTGTCGAGTGCAGTGGTGTAGAAGAGTTTAAAGAACTACTTCGTATTAGTAGAAATCCTGTTGCACTTGATGGTTGCGAACCTAGTGGGCGTATGACAATAGCACAGGTACACTAGATGATATTCAAATACTTGAAAGCAGTCACATCTGTTCTCAACGTGTTTTAACCCCTGTGTTGTTTTTTTAGATACTTACAAAGAAGTATATGGTTCAATTGCTTACGTCCTCTGGTTTTACATATTTATTTTTAATAGCCGATTGGTTCGCATATATGAATCATAAGGTAGGTGTACGATAGCAAAAAAAATAGTAACCCAAGGATCCCACTATAACCCAAACAACTTTGTTTGATATTTTTTAAGTGAAAAATGGTTGACTTTTAGTTCGTTTTGGAGTTCGGTTGCTCACTGTTTTCTTTGTTAGTTGGGTGGAGATAAATCAAAGATTAAGATTGTTGGACAATATTTTATTGAAGTTTTTAAAGCATCTGGTCTAGATTTATCGCGTGTTCAATTCTTATGGGCATCAGAAGAACAAAAAAAATATGCTGATAAATATTGGTCACAAGTCATTGATATTTCAACAAAGTACCCTTTACAACCTTCATTCTTTTTGAGATTTTCTGATTTTGTGCCTTCACCACCATTCCTTACTTCTTATTAGATTTAATTTGGCTGATGTCAAAGACTGTTCTGTCATTATGGGAAGAGAACCAACGGATGAGTTATCTGCTTCTATGGCAATGTATACTTGTATGCAAGCAGCAGATGCCTTATTTCTAGGCGCTGATGTATGTCAAATGGGAACAGATCAAACAAAAGTTATAAACATGGCTAGAGCATACTGTGATAAGTCAGGAGGACAGTACAGAAAACCTATTGTACTAGCAAACCCAATTATAAGGTACGACTGACTTCAAAAAAAAAACCAGCAGCTTTATTTTCTCAAGTTGCAGCGAATACCGCTCTATTTGTTCAAATTCTTCGCTTGTCCTGAGCGTTTTACCTTCCTTTTTACCTTGACGCTTTTTTTTTTCTTCTTCAAACATCAGGTATCACTCCTGTTAGCTCTTTATCCTTGTAAATCAACAAAAAGTCACGTGATAGTCTAATAGTTTTTGTTTTGTAGTGACCTGTATGGCAAGAGTAAGATGAGTAAAAGTAAAGCTGATGCAGCTATATTCGTTGATGATACACCCGCTGTTGTTAAGCAAAAGGTCATGAACGCTTATTGTCCTGAGAAACAAGTACGAGTTTTGTCATTTTTTTTTACTTTTTTCAAAAGTCGGTCAGTTGCTCAAGTGTTTGTATAGGTAGTAGGAAATCCTTGTGCAGAAATGATGCAATACCTTGTGATTCCTAATGTACAAACAAGAAATGGTAACATCATAAACCTTCCAGTCGTTTTCGATACACAAAATGGAAAGAGAATAGAAATTAGAGCAGTACAAGATTTCACTAAAGCTTACAGTGTACGTTTTCTTTTATTCAAAAACAAATATTATGTACTCTACACTACCGATGGATATATATTGCGGCCCCGTAACCATTCGGAGTGAAAATTATGTGACCTAGTACTAGCGACTGTCCTTTTTGTTTGTTTTTTTTCACACAAACTTATTTTTTTCTTTTAGGAAGGCTTTATCACTGCTTCAGACTTGAGACGAAATTTAATTCGTGAAATTAACAGATTACTTGAACCTATTAGAACACATTTTGCTACTGACGAAACAGCCAGAGAACTTCTTCTACAGGTACTAAAAAAAACCAAAACTTGGCAAAAAACAGCTTTTTTTTTCCATCTCTACAGGATGTCTCTTGTTTTTTGTATTTTCTGTAGTTTAAAACCTTTATATTAAACGTATGATATAGGTGCAATCATTTTCTGGGAGTCAAAATAAGACTGAAGCTCAAAATGGAGCTCCAAACGGATTGTACCACTAAATTGTTTACAAAAATATCATTAGAAATAAGTTTCTGTCTTACTTTAGAGTATGCCTAAAAAGTATACTCGTTAGACTATAATATGAGAAGGAAATAAAAGGCACTGTTACGATGCTGAAGCATCGTCATGTGTCAAGTCTCCATCAAAGTTGAACGTGTCAAGTGTTGTGCCAGGTGATATCTAAATATAGACTAGGAATATTGAGAGACAAAGAGATTTCATACTCCATTGAGGCTTTTACTAAAACACGTACAAGTTACCACTAGTAGCATAGGCACCTCTTGTAGCGTACTACTACCAGACGACACTTGGTAGGTGGTCTTTTGTATTGAGCAATTAAGTGAGTGCTCTTAAGTGAGTACTCATTAAAAAAGTATTTTGACTGTTCGTTAGAGACGTTTAAACCATTTGTGGGTGTAGCGTCAGAAAAATGAGAGCGCTACAGACACTATTGTTGATATCTATTGGCGTTACAACCGTTTTAGTACGAATTAGTAATTTTGATTGCGAATGTCACTGTTATAGCATCAACAATAGTTAAATAACATTTTAGGCAACAGGGACTCCTATTCCATGTATTTGTGACGACAAGAGCTTGTGTGCTCCACTGTCGACACCTATGGCATCAAAGGAGATATTTACCTTCACTGGCAGCTGGATGCTGTACTGCTACTAGAGAAAAACTTGTCAACTGACATTTTGTAGCCCAGGAGATAATTGGAAGTATTTCGACTACAACACTGTGAGTAAAACAGCGAAATACGCGTTTTATCTAACTCGAATTTGTAGATAACCACATTGGCTCGCGCTGGAACTATGGATCCTGGCATTATATGTAAAGCACATTCTACTAACACAAGGTACGTTGATATCACTAATTGGGTTCTATGGGAGCTGACAACGATGCTATTAGAGTAGTACTTCTCAAATCAATACCTCCAGCAGATCTACCAAGCCCAACGTGCGTATAACCGCCAGTTTCTTTGTGACTGTCGAATGGATCTAATTCTTTTGGGTTTGAGTCCATTCTTGGTTTATTATTAACGGTACTTAAAGTGCACGTCAGAAGTGGATCGCGGATACATTAGAGGAAGTAAAGCAAAACTATGCAGATGGTATAAATATTGACTACGAAAATCCTATTCCCAAAGGATCTCCTATGATGTATGCTCTTGAGGAAGATAGTATGTTATTTATTTTCTTGTATTTAGAGGATATATGGTCACGTGGATGCAAGAGTTACGCGCTGCAATGAAGAAAGAAATGCCTAACGCACAGGTAAGTGGTTTTTTTTTTTTCTTTATTTTTTCTTTTTCTTATTGATTTGCTCTTAGCTTTCAATCGATGTAGCTTGGTCTCCTGATTGTATTGATGTCCGTTGTTACGATTATGCTGCACTTGCCAAGTACGAATGCTTCACAACCAAATCCAAACACCAAAAAAAACAAGGATCGACTTGATTTTTTTTCTTTTCGAATTTTGTGACAATTTATTGAGTCAACACGTGTTCTTTAATTTATAGTATTAAATTCATTTTATAGAACTGTTGACTTCGTATTTGTTATGGATTATGACATGCAGAGCCAGGTAATGAACTTCAAGAAAAACGAAATAATGTTTGACATCTTAACGTTTTCAATCAGATCTTTGGTCCATGTGTTGCTCTTCCTAACTCTCCAATACCTGGTGTACAAAAAGGTACAAAACCAATAAGTTACATGCGTTCATAACGGACCTAGGTATGGAAGCATTCTTGAAGTTAGGGATCGAACCAAACAACATTGTTCTGTATGTACTGCCTTTTTTTTTGTTTGTGTTTGCTTTCTCATACCCAGTAACTCATTGTGCCGTATTTAGTGGCGTACCTTGGTATGGATACAGATACCCTTGCTTGAATCCTACAAACGATACTGTATGCCCTATCAAAAAGGTACTAGCCGTGAACTCTTTCAGACAAAAACGAGTTTCAACCTTTAAAGGTGTCGTTTCTTTTATCAAACATTTCTTTCAAGGTACCTTTCAGAGGAGTGAATTGTAGTGATGCTGCTGGTAAACAATTTCCAATATCTCAAATACTTGAGTGGCTTGCAAATAATAAAACAAATGGTCGTCAATGGGACGATAAAGATAAAGCACCTTGGTACCACCTTCTTTTTTTTTTCTTTCCTTCCTCAATTGTTCTTCATAGTTATTTACGTAGTATGTAGGTTTAATCTTTATGGTGATGATGGAATTACTTACCAAATTCGTTACGACGACATAGAGAGTTTAACAGCCAAAGTACGTTCAAACAACTAAAAGAGACTTCAAAATTTCTTGCGTAAAATCCTTTGACATTCATTCGATTTAGTATGAGTATGCAAAGAAACTTGGGCTAAGAGGTACATAAATGAGTAACATTATTAAACCTGCACAATCTAAAAAACAATCGTTTACTATAAACAGTGGAGAAAAGTTGACATTTTTTACAAAAACGAATCCTACTATTTTGAGCCAACACTTATTGTCTCCTATTTTAGGTACTGGCATGTGGATTTCTGAGGATCTTCCTCTTTATAAGGACCCAAAATTCTCCGAAGAAATGTGGAAGGCCATGCGTGTTGTGCTGTAAAAGACGTACTAATAAATACTCTTTCAGAGACAATCTTTTTGTTATCTTTGCTAAGTTAACTAGAGGTGAGTTTGTGGCCCAGTCTCAGTAGCTGGTTGAAATACTTAGCAAGCACCTTCAGCGGAACTTTTGCAAGAGGTTGATGAGTTCTAAGACAACTTTGCGTGAAATTTATCAGCGTTGAAAATAATTGACGTGCAGTTTTCTGGTATTTACTCTTGTAGTAAACAAATACAAAGTGTTAACCAAATACAATACTTCTGGCTAAAGTATAGCTGGTAGCTTAAATACAACGTTTTATCACCGTTTTACAGGTGGTTGTGTTGTTCATCACATAATGTTTTCAATCAAAAAATAAATTTGGTGATGAAGAGAACCCATCACTCTTTTGAATAACACCTCAACTCAAAAACATTCGTGAATGAGATTGTACGTTGTACCATCACGTTTTGGCATGGGAGATACTGGATCACAATGTTATTTATCTTAATAGTGGCTTGTGCGCAATGGCTGCTTGTTGCAATATTAGAAAAAAATAAGTGCAATTCAATTTGTACATAAGAAAATAAAACAAGGGTAATAACAATTCATTGATGTTCATGCTAGCTTTATTTGAGAATGTTTGTTGTTTCACCAATTTATTGTCTTTATTGATGATTCAGTTTTTAACACAAGCATTGTCTTTTCTTTCCTATTTTTATTGCCGTGACATGCAGAAAGCTGATGCAAGTAAGTTGTAGCCAAAAAGCAAAAATAGCAATGGTTGTAGAAGTTACAGTATCAATAACAGTTACCATTAAAGCTGGAATTACAGGAGATAAGGTAAATAACACAGCACTTATCATCAGCTGTACAAAAATCTAAAAAAATGTAAAAAACCCTGTAAAACACGTGAACAATGTTTAAGTGCTTTACAAAAATGTTACCTTTGTGAATACTCTAGCTAGCGCATTCTGTTTCTGTTGAGTAACCACATATATTACAAAAGATCCAACAACTATCATATAAATACCTCCAGCCAATGTAATAGACACAACTATGACAACAGACAGTACATCCAACAATCGCAAGTTGTGAAGTCCAACTGAAATAGAAAGGGTCAAGTCCGCAACTATAACTACTAAAATCGCAAACACCCATGCAATCAGAACCCTTCTTGTTAAATGAGTTTCAGTCTTGAAATGTTTTCTAATAATGTGCAACAGATCGTGCCTACTCAAGTAAACAACAAGATTGAATGAACTCAGGTAGGTGTTGTTACGCACCAATACATTGAAGCAAGGATAGTGGTTGCAAACGAGAGTGAAGGTATCCCAAATAAGAAGATATCATGAACAACACTTGGGAATATCCTTCGAGAGTACAAAGGATCAATAACAGCATAAGTCCCTCGTACTGAGTTGTTGAGTTAGAAATTATGAACAGGGGGGAAAGTTGTAACGTACAAGTATTTGCAAAAACTTCAACGACAAGGCATAAGATAGGGAAAGATAACTCGAAACGCTTCTGTTTTTTGAAGATATAGTATAGCTTTTGAGAACCTAGAAACACAACACCAAAACACAGACCACCAAATAGAACAGAGAAGAAAACCTATGGAGAGAAATAAGAATGAAAATATGTGAGAAGCTCGAAGTGTTCAGTTGTACTGTCACATCTTATTGACAGTCTTAGTTCATGCAAATAGAGTTATACACGTACTAAAACGATTTCATTTGTGATTTTCCAAGGGTTGTGATCTAAAATAAAGACTTGAGAACAACCATGTTGGTTCAAAACAAAAACTATTTTAGTTACCATTAGGAAATAAGGTGACTTCGAAACTTAAGAAAGATCCACTATTGTCCGGCATTAGTGTACTTCTTAATATCTCTGCAAGGTCTACTCCAGCTTCCACACTGGCAATACATGGCATTTTTTTCACTGTGTTTAAACGCAAATAGTTTAGTGAGCCATGCTCAACTATGTTATATGAGAAAGCAACTTGGCGCAAAAACGAACAAATAAACAACGAGCAAAATCAAATCTACAGGTAAAAAAAGAATACAAGCAACAGTAGGATTTGAAAAAAATAACTAAGAAGACAGCGCCTCACGTGTCAGATTGGTACGCTAACCAGAACTGACAACCAAATTCAAATAATTGTTACGGCTTGGTTTCACTTTTTTGCAGTACTTGTAAAATGTGCAGTTCTAATTTTGCTACCTACCGTGGCTATCCAGTAAAAAGATAACGATAGCAATGGCACCCCTTTCCGCAATTTCTATAACGCTATTGCCCCACTTCGCTCTCAACAGGCAAAAACACGATCTTTCCAGAAATATTAGGATGTGTATAACCAACAAGAGTTCCTGTAACAGAAAGAGTTAGCACCCTTGAACCTTAAACAGAATAAAACATTTAATAATGTGTCACGTGAAGGGTACAGTGTATAGAGCGTAACGCTAGACATCACTGTAGTTCCCTTTTTTTGTCGTTTTTTAAACGCTCTTGCACGGTTTAATACCACCATGACGTAATACTACGTAGAAATTAATACCTGATATTGATTCGTGCTGTTTCCAAATATTTTTTGAGAGCCACGTGATGTCAGGAGTGTCAAAGAAGTCTAGAAACGTAGGCATTAGCATTGTAAGATACTTAAAGAGTAAAAATCTAGTACGGTCAGTATTATTGGCGTCAATTAAAACAAGCGCATCACATCCAACTATAATTACAAGTACTATAGCTACTTGCCACATGAAGGAACTGTATTAGCGGTGTCTTTGAAGTCAAAACAGTTAAATATATTTCGCATTTTTCATTCCATTCACGGAAACTTCATGTTCTTTATGTAACAAACAAGATGGTCAGAAAGACTGAATTTGATATAACTTTTAAAGACTATGCAACACCTGAAAAATACTTGATTGAATCAGGTATGCCAGGTGAAGGATTAAAGGACCTGGTAAGTTTATTAAACTAACAGACCTGACCATCTTGGATACATATCAAAAGTGTTCACAATCAATGGGTTGACTATGTACCAAGAAAAGTACTTGGATTGGGTGCTCACGGGACAGTCTACATGATGTACTTATCCAATAATGATCCTTCAAAGTATGTTGCATTTAAAGAGTTCAAAGAGGATACGGATATGGATCCAGTACAGCCAAACTTGGATCGTGAAACACAAATTCTGGATCGTCTGAATCAAGACCATACATATGCTCCATTTGACTTTGTGTTGCTGACAAAACAAATAATCGAGACGCTTGAGCTTGTTCACAGTAAAGGTGTTGTTCACAGGTACACATACTCTTTTACCCCTTCCCTATTCATTCATACCTCTTCAGAGATATCTCTGTTTCGAATATCATGCTTCTACCTCAACCTTTTGAAGATGAACCACGTTATGTGTTGATTGATTGGGGATCTGCCACAACAAACACAGCACCTATTCCAATAAGTGGACGCGCCAAGTTTGCACCACAAGTGTACGAGGAGTGGCTAAACGATGAGTCAACACACGCCTACACACCAAACGGTGATTTAATGTCATTTGTTTTTGTGATGGCTTACTTGCACTTGTCAAACAGCAACAAGCACAAAATAGACTCTGCTTACAACAGTTTTCTTGTTGCCCATGTATCCGGAAGAAACAAACAGGAAAGTGCTGAACAGCTAAAAACTGCTTGCAATGGTACTCCCATTTTATTGGAAACAATGTTTTGAAAAAGCGGAGGTTTTGGACTACAAAGGTGTGTCACGTGAAATTCTACGTTGTATATCTGGTACCGTTGATGAGGTGCTTATCAAATCATCTTCTTTTTATTGTACAACAATGTGACAAATGAAAACTAAAAAGCCAACAAACTATAACTTTGATTCCTTCTTTTACAATGCCAGTTTTGTTCTTTGCAGTTTTTTGAATACCTAAATCTGCAAACGATTTTTTACTGCGTTCTCCCGTTTAGAAATACATGATGTTTCATGTAGTACCATTCTTTATTCAATAGTGAATTGTTTTCTAAAAAAATTGAAACCACAGCGACTAAAAAAGAGAAGAGCAAGACCGTTAATGTTTGGTAGGTTGCATTTATTGTACATGTTGGATTTACTTTTTGCGGTTATAATAGCTTTTAGAAGTAATGGGTCTCTAGAATTGATACCAAGGAATGCTAAAAAGGCAAACAGTGTAAGTAAAAAGTTGGAGGAAGAACAAGCCATAAAAAAGTGAAAACACCTGATACACTTACCCTTGCTTCCAAAGCAGCATTAAAGTGTTCTGGCTTTGCGTCAGGTACAAGATCGGAATTTATGATCATTAGAATATCATAAACGAAATCTCCAAGACGCTGATACAAGTTCTGTTCAAGAGTCCTCTAAATTTAAAAGTAAGAATTTTGTGGGAAAACTAAACAACAAACTACAAAACAAACCTTAAGTAATTCTACAGTTGGCACGTGAAGGCTTGTGTCTTTTGAAACAAAAGAGCCTTGCTTTGATAGCTTTGCGATTGTATCAAATAATTCTGAAAAATTTTCCAGTACATCAGTAGTAGGAAGAAGGTCAGCATCGAATTCAATTCCAGTTTCATGAGAACTAAAGTAAGGAGCTGCTTCTGGGTGGATGTAGGCGTAGCACTTGTTTCTGGTATCCCAAGTTGCTTTCAATTCGCCTGATTGTACAAGATGATCTATAGGTAGTGTTAAAAAGCTGTGTTTGAAATAGTATAATCACGTACTTAAGAGCTCTTCGTTCGAGTCTGTGATTGCGGAAACAACAAATTTAGGAATAATATCAGATTGTTGTAATACAAACTTTAGTTCTTGAGTAGATCTGAATCCACCAAGGGATTTAAACAAGGACAAACATATTTCTGACATTGGAGCACTAAACAAAAAAAATACGGGTTAACAACAGGACGAGAAAACAAAAAAAAAGTCAGTGAACATTTGGTTAAAAAAAACAAAAAAGTCACTTCGGGCAACAACAAGTTCGTTGTAATTAGCCTAAGAAAAGAACACCGTGTAAAAATTATCATCGAAGGGATATTCATATCAACTAGCAAAAAAAACGATTTGAAAGGAGATATTTATGGGGTTTTTCTAAAACATTCGTCACGTACTTGTAAAAATCTTCTTTCGATTTAAAAGGGATACGATCTATTTTTGCAGCAAAAGGAGGGTACCATTGAAGCTGCGGAAGGGCCTAGTTTATAGAGTGAGTACAAGAACAGTCAAAGAACTAAAGTGATGGGGAAAGAGAAAAAACAAAGAAAGAGAACGTACAACTTGTACAAGTTGGTCTTGCTTTGAGACTTTTGATTTTGACTTCTTAGCAGGCGACTTAAAAGATTTCGATTTTTTTCTTGGAGAGGCAGAAACAGGTGGCACGAATCGCTCTGGTTTTTTAACAGTACGTTTTACACCAACACGTTGATCTTCTATTCTAGTAGGTGCCAGACCATCTAAGAAATGACTTAGTAAAGAGAAAAAAAAAGGTGCAAAAAAAAAGAAAAAACGTACAGCCATTTTTGACGTATTTGTTGACATTGTATTGATCATCATACGATTTTGATTTACGTCTGTCATTTGGTGTGAGATTTTCCTTATCACAATTACTCTGTTTAACAGATTGCTTTTGCTTCTTCTTAGGAGTTCTAATAATCACAATACTCTTCTTTCTTCTACGAGATACTTTAGGTTTTTGCTCAGATAATGGTGTCGGTTCTTCTTGTGGAACTTCTCTTGACTCTTCAGCCTCGCTATCCGACTCTTCTTCAAACGATACTTCGTCTGACTCCATAGCAGCTTCTTCTTCTTTTGCTGCCTCCATAAGCTTTTTATCTAGCGCTTCTTTTGGAGACTCTTCGGTCTTCTTAGATTGTGTCCTTGCTTCAGATACAGTGCAAACTTTATGCTTTTTCTTTGTGATTGGTGTTGCTTTTCTCTTTTTGATCTTTATGGTTTTCCTCCTTTTAGGTGTGAAAGGCTTTGCAAATTCTTCCTTCTTCTGAATAACAGCTTCTTCCTTAGGTGTAGTGACGGTACTTGGTACGTCTGCTTGAGTATCTTCCATAGGAACAGGCTTCGGTAAGGCTAACGCAGATAATGGTACAGGAAGAGCTGCTTGAACGGTACCACGTTCAAGCTCACTGAACGGACTTTTATGGGCCTGTGTAGGATTAGGCATATCAGGTATGCCTGAAAAAACTGCGTCATTGGGTACATCTATAGGCATGCTAGGTACAAACTTCTCAGCTGTAAAAGAAAAAAAGTTAGTACATCACTCATACAGAATGGCTAGAGTATCAAACGTACGTTTCATTAAGCCTGGTAGTGCTATTTCAGGTAGAGTAATGCTACATTGTTGGAGCGCTTGTTGCTCAGTGACGCTGATGCCTACTGCAGAGTTGAAAGTAGCTGAACCTCCGGTTGTATTTCTACTACCATGTATACCACTCCTATCTGCTTCTGAAGATAACAACCCATCAGAAGAAGGGATAGTACCATCAGAACGCTATTTACAAAAAACAAGTTAATATTAATTAACCTCGTGGACGAGAAAATAATGAGAAATAAACAAAACGCCTATTTTTGGCTTAGAGCGAAAAAAATGAGTTGTTTGCAGTTGCGTACCAACTCTTCTCCTTCTTGTTCTTCAAAATATTTAATTAACGCATCTTTCATGCTTCTTAACCTGCCAGAAGGCAGCAATCGAAATTTAATATCGTTTGTTCCTTTTTTCGCAGGGTGACGAACAAAACCCAAGTCTTTCAGGACCTCTTCGTAACCTATCACAAAAAAACATTAGTAAACAGGAACACGGTCTTAAAACGAGTTTGAATGAACTAACAGCCAAACCACAGGTGGTGTACAATAAGAAATTGGTAGTTTTAGTGGTAAAACAAAAAAAAATACTAGTTCATACCCTCATGACAATATTTGCCACCTAGTTTCACCACAGCTTGTTTAGGTCCAACTTTTGGCATTGTGGCGATTCTACGGACGCAATTTACATCTTTATGAGCAGCTAACCAATCCATGTGTGGTTCCAAAGCCTTCCTAAGCCACTACCAAAAAAATGAGTGTTAACTCCAAAAAAGGACAAGCAAATGCTGTTCTTAAAGAAAACTCGCGAGATACGTACCTCTGCATCAACAATGGTAGCAGGATCTATGTCTTTGGCAGGTTTTGTAACCTTGGCAGGTGTCTTCTTAGCAAGTTTTTTCTTTGGTATTGTAAGTTTCACTTTGGTAACTTTAGGTTGAGCTTGTTTCGCTGTTGATTTCGCTGCTGGTTGTGTTTTTTGCACTGCTTCCTTTGGTTGTACTGGGTCCATTGGAGGTATCTGTGGTGTAACAACCTCGGTATTACCCGTTGCCAGGGATGCTTTCGCTTCAAACGAGCTTTTTAAACTGTCATCTGAAAGAGCAGGTCCAGTAGAGAACTTTTGAGATTGAGATAGTGGAGCATAGATAAGATCATTATCGGAAGCACTTGAAGCTGGCTGATGAACATCGAAACCGCTTGAAGTAGGCGGAGAACTAGGGTCAGTACTTGTAGTGGCCATCTTAAGTGAGTTAGAGAAGTTAGGAATTATCTGTGTAAGCGACATTGTACCTTAATTTCCGTTGATTTTGGTTTTTGAGGTCGTTCAGAGGGCGGTTTGGCATCCTACAAAAGTTAACGGCTTTCAAAAAAAAAGCAAAACTGAAAAAACATTGCATCGCAGCTGCTAAAAAGTAGTACGTACGCCATCGCTTGTTATACGTATCGTCTTTGTACCCAGTATAATAGTGTAGTCTTTATTTTTGCTTTGATACGGCGTAGTGCCAACTTGGTGGCTATTGACGAATAGAACACCTTTATCGTCACACATACGAGTGAATTGTAGTGTCTACAGATTGTAAACTTGTAAAACTGAAGTTGATCGTACACCAGGCGCTATTTGCTGTACTAGTAAATGCAGGGGTTGAATAGAAGACGAAGAAAGTACAATTCGAACTGATCCATGGCTCTTTTGAGGGCTGTTGTAGTAAAATGTTACAATAGTTGTATAAACGCATAATCTACGTACTCAGAGCCAAAAGCACATGGTCTTGCAAATACCACCTTTTTTTTAACGACTCTCTCGCCTGAGCGAGTGCTCACGGTTGAAATAGCATACGTCAGCATACGAGGTTGCTTTGTTTTTGTTGATTGGTTTTTTAAATAATGAGTTTGGCGGGATGTAACGGTTATGTGTTAAGTACGCTGCACTAGCTTAAAACTTTCGTGAAATCGTTTACCTCGAAAACTTTGGCACTTACAAAGATGTCACAGGAGAACACTATCTCCAAGTACTTCAAAAAGAAGAAAACCATTAAAATAAAAAAAAAGAAGGTTGCGAAGAAACCTGCTCTAAACTTCTCTCAGGTATGCCATAGCACCGAAAAGCATTTTTTAACCTGTAATTCAGTTCGCAGCAAAACCAAAGACAATCACAGGGCAAAAACGTCGCCAAATCGATGACGTGCGTCAATACTACTGAAAATCGCGTAATAACGCATTTTTAAGGCCGATGATGAACCACCCAAAAAAAAACAGAAGAAAATGCTGTCAGATTCCCTAGACGATTCAAGCGATAATGAGGTAGGCTTTTTATATTGTTTTTTGAACTTTTATTTGACAGACTAAACTTGTACACTTAAAACTGTATCCACTCCATCAATACTACTATCTATGCTACTACAATAATCTAACGTTACTAAAAACAACAAGGATGTTGATATGACAGACGCAACAAATTCCAAACAAGACATGGTGAAACTCATACAACAAAAGTTGAAAACAACGGTACAAATACTTGTCACTTTAGACTGCTTTCAGTGATTGTTTTTTACTGGAAATTTAACATTGTTTGATAATCGTACACCATTAGAAGAGAGACAATAAGGTCCACCTAAATTGGGCAAAGAAGTTTGATCAAAGGCGAATGTCAGGTACAGGAGAAGATGACGATGATGAAGACAAAAAATCTCCTGCAAAGGCACCACAAAGGAAGCAAAAGAAGACACCATTTGAGGAACAATACGCAAAGATTAAGCGTAAATACCAAGATACTATTCTGTTTGTTGAGAATGGTTATAAATACGTAATGTTTAACAAAGACGCAGAGGTACACCAAAAATCCTTCGAAGTTCTTCAAAAGATTACTTACAACGTACAAAGATCACTGCCAAAGTACTTAATATTGGATCTGGATATAAACGTGGTGTTCTTACAACCTCTTTTCCTGTTCATCGTCTTCACGTGCACGCAAAACGGTAAGGTGAAAAGATATTGAAAGCACAGTGTTTAACTTCAATGTCTTTAGCTTAGCTATGGCCGGTCATAAGGTCGGTGTTGTTACACAAACAGAAACAAGAGCGCTAAAAGCAGTGAGTACAACAAAATCAAAGTTATTTGAACGTGCTCTTACAGCGTTGTACACAAAATCGACACTTGTTGGCGGTACATTAATCTCTCATTGATTAATTAATTTGTGTAACTTTAACAAAAGAGGTTGATGATCCTTTGGGTGGAGCGAGCGTTGGGAGTGGCACTGCTAGATATTTACTGTGTCTTTACGAGGAAGAAAAGGATAAAAGAACTGCCCAAATCAGCCTTGTGGTACGCGAAGAGTTTGTGTAAAGTATTTATCTATTTTAATCTGTTTCTTATTTACCATTTTTAGGCAATACGTGCTACCACAGGGGAGATTCTGTTTGATTCGTTTGAAGACACTTTCTTACGTACCGAGCTTGATACGCGGTTATCGCATATCAACCCTTGTGAACTGTTAATACCAGAAAACTTGTCTGAGGAAACTGAAAAACTAATAGAACACTTCACTCGGTTCGTGCTTCTCATATCTCAACGCAATCGAACTGACTATGTTTTTTGTTAGTACGCGCTCGAGTGGAGATAGTGCCAGGCTTGAGAAGAAACCAAACACCCTGTATGACGAGCTTACGACCAAAGATGCCATTCAAGATTTGTACAAAAAGAATTTAGTTGTAACTGTGCGTAAGTTTTGCTTAACACAATGTTGAACCTTGTGATTAAATTTACTATTAGGATGAAGGCGATAAATCCACTGAGCAAACTACAAAATCACTGGATTATATTCTCGAACTCCCAACACCAATACAACGATGCTTTGGTGTGCTCATTGATCACTTGACGACATTCAACGCACGTGCTTTTTTTCCTGTTTTATTGATAATGTTTTCTTTAGTTGGAAGGTCTCTTTTGCCTTGATTGTAATATCAAACACTTTATGCAATTGAACCACATGAAGTTAGATGGTACAACATTAGATAACCTGGAAATAATGACAAACAAAGGTATTTTTTGGCGTTTTTTTTTGTTCGATGGTACTCGTTTTGCTTTTCGTATTTTCTGAATAAAACGTTTCGAAATCGATGGTTTCTCCTTTTTATAACCTAATATCGTCATATAGCGACCGGAGAAGAGAAAGGTTCCCTCTTATGGGTAATAGATCACACTCTAACACGTTTCGGGCGTCGACAACTCATAGAATGGATGAAACAACCCCTCATCAAAAAACAGTACGACACCAGCGTTTTTAACCTTTACACTGATAAAAAACATATTTTGTTTTCGTTGTTATTACGGTCGCCCCGAAAATTTAATTCCGCGGGCATAGAGCCATCGACGCACGCCTTGATGCAGTAGCTGAAATAGCCCAACAAACATCAGAAATGTTAAGCTCTTGGGCCCAAACGTTACGATGTCTTCCCGATTTAGAAAGAGGTATAACTCGCATCTACTACAAAAAGTGCACTGTAGAGGAGTTTATTACGGTGTTACTCGGTTTTCGAGCATTACAAGATGTTAGACCATCCGAAGAGGTAAAAAGAAAAACAAAATTTAAAAACCAGTCGCTACGCTCTAATTACAAACGGAAATTATGTTTTCGGCGTTTCTCGTTATTTTTACGCGTTGTGACGACATTTTGAAAAAAGTTTTTCAAACAACGTTAAAAAGCCGTTGTTTTATTACAAATAGTTTCCTTACGCTACTTTGAGCCATGCTAACGATTTTGGGGTTTTGTAGAGTATCGAAAACTTGGATAGTCCACTCTTACGTGAGTTATTCACAACTATGCCAGATCTCACGCAAGAGTTGAAGTACTTTCTTGGGTCTATCAACATAGAACACACCGACAAGAAAAGAAAGTTAGAAGATTTATTCAAAGATTTATCACTGTTCCCTGCGATAGCGTCTGCAAAGAATGTGCGCCTGAGTTTTGTTTTTTTACATGTTCGATTTTTTGACAATACCATTTATGGCCAGTCGCAAGTTTAAAATGTTGTTTACGCTGTACCCATTTTATTCTGTCGTTATTTATTAGTGCTGACGTTTGTTTATCAAAGAGTATTCGGGAAATAGATGACACATTGTCGGCACATCTTTTTGATATTAGACGGATACTGAAAGACCCAAAAATGAAGTATACACATATGTCTACTGCACAAGTAAGCAACCGGATCATTTTTTGGGCAAACAATGTTGATGGAACCTCATAATTATTTATTTCATGTTGTTCCAAAAAATTGACAGTGTTGTAGTATCTGATAGAAGTAAAAAAGACAACAAAAGTTAAAATACCCTCAGATTGGATAATCATGGGAAGGTAAACATCTATAGCAACTATTTAACCTTCTAATTTTCTGAGACTTCGAAAAAAATTATTGTGAAAAGTTGGAGCTCAAAGAAAAAAAAAACCGACTTACTCGAGTAAAACTTACTCGTTGTCTAGTACAAAGTCCGTAAAGAGATTTCATACGCCATACATTGATGAACAAATAAAGTTACTGGAACAATGGGGAGAACGATTACTATTGGAAGCTCAAGCAGCATGGCAAAAGTTCCTTGGGTACATACAAACAACGTTATTTGTATTTCTAGCGCTCAACCTTTTTTGTAAAGTGCCACTACGTGAAACTAACGCAGTTTTTTTAAGCGAATTTGGGACCAAGTACTCCAAATTCCAAAAGGTTATGCGTATAGTAGCTCAGTTGGATTGCTTGTACTCATTTGCAGAAGTTGCGAATATGGACGGCTACTCGCGACCAGAAATCGTAGATGACGCAAAAAAGGTACTAGAAGACAAGTTTACATAATAAAGCGAGCATTGCCGTTGCACGCAAAAACGAAACTTCTCTTTTCGCTCTTTTCGAATTAAAAAATATACTCCAAGTGCGCCAACAACGTTGTTTGTGCGTGAAAGGGTCTAAAAAGTTTCGGGGATGTTCTCAACGTCACATAGTTTTAACAAATACTCAAAACTTCATACCTGCACTCGCTTTTACTCGAACTAACATATACACAAAACCAGTTTATCATCGAAGAAGGACGACACCCTATCGTAGAACTCCTAACAGACCAATTCGTTACTAATGGTCTAGAAATGGTAGATGAAGGGACAAAATGTATGATATTAACAGGACCTAACATGGGTGGTAAAACATGTTATACAAGGTTAGATTGATCATATACTACGTATTCGTTATATTTTTTCCGATATTCGGTCAACTATTCATATTATTTCCCCGCTCCTTGACTGTTGTACTAGGATGGTTGCTTTGCTTGCTATAATGGCCCAGCTTGGTTGTTTTGTACCTGCAGATAATTTACAACTTCATCCACTTGATGGTATCTTCACAAGGTGCTTTTTTTGTTTTTCAAATGTTTTTGCTGTAACCAAAGGAGGAAAATCTTTTTGATCGTGGAGCTTACTTTTTTTCTAGAATGGGCGCTTCTGATAACGTACAGAGTGGTGATAGTACGTTCATGGTTGAGCTAAAAGAGACATCACATATTTTACAATCTGCGACGTCTAACTCGCTTGTAATATTGGATGAGGTATATCAAACTGGTCACTCGAATGTCTTTTATCTATACGCAGTGCCTATTGTCCAAAAAAGACAAACCCTGTGGAAACTCGGCTTCAAAGTTTTTTCATCTTTTTCTTTTAAAAACTGTCGGTTAAAATCCTCTTTAGCTCGGTAGAGGGACTTCTACTCACGATGGTGTTGCTATAGCTTATGCTGTCGTTCACCATTTAGTACAACAATTAAAACCTTACTGTCTTTTTGTGACACATTATCCTTCGCTTGCAAACTTGGAGGCAACGTTCTCTTCAAGCGTTATTAACTGTCATATGGCCTTTCTTGCGGGAGAGGACGAAGAAAATGATAGGTACGAAGGAGGAACCGACAAAAGTTTCAAATATTACAAAAAAACCTGACTAGTTTCCTGTTTTGAACAAAATATATGATCGTGGACTTCATACGTTTAACCTTATTTTTTGTAGAGTGACATTCCTATACAAGTTAGAAAGAGGAG
Source organism: Trichosphaerium sp. ATCC 40318 (assembly GCA_038496445.1). Classification (NCBI taxonomy): domain Eukaryota; phylum Discosea; class Flabellinia; family Trichosidae; genus Trichosphaerium; species Trichosphaerium sp. ATCC 40318. The sequence continues at coordinate 38,918 of JALMLS010000501.1, read as the reverse complement.
TAGAAGCGAGAAGTTATGGTTTAAACGTTGCAAGACTTGCTAGACTACCTAAAACCGTTGTACGTATCGTCTTTAAATGCCAAATGACCTATTTCGAAAATGAAACTGCGCAAAATTCTGATTTTACGGATTTAGGTTAAAGCCGCTACTCGTTACTCTCGAGACCTTGAAAAGTTGGTTAAACAACGTAGTAAGCGTAGAAACTTGAAGTTTCTGCTTGATAACTTCTCAAAAATTGAGGGCGACGAGGAGGATCTTCAACAGCGCGTTTTAGCTCTTCAAACTACGCTTCTTTAGAGCGCACTGGGGAAGTAGCTGGCGCTAGAACGGAAATTTAGAGCGATTATGGCTAGAATTGGCGATTCTTTTTTTTCGGCTCAAGTTTATTCTACTTGGTGTCACAACGCGAGTTTATTCAAACGTACAGCGTAAGTGTAATAAAACCCCAAATAAAAAACCGACAACAATTTGTCTTTTGTAGTTTAGCGAATATTTGATTCACACAAAAAGAAAAAAGGAGTGAACAAGCAGGAAACACTTTAGAGAAGATTTGGACTTTATTTTCTTTTGGCGTTTTTGTTATTGTTTTTGGTAAAATGAGACGTGAGGAAAGTTTTTTTTTATTATTTCGAAAGAATTGACTCAACTACGCGGTTTTTTTTTGTTATTTGGTTTTAATTCTTTTATTTCATGTGGTTGTTTTCTTTTTAATTATTGGTACAAAGTGGTTTAGGAATATTGTATTTTATAGACAGGTTTGCGAAATTTATCGCGAGGGGGAGTGCAAGTTTTTGTATACGTGATTGTGGGAGTTGTGGGTATCTGTACAAGTTTTTTTTTTCCGGTGGTTTCGAAAAAAGAAAAACAAAATGCGATTGTCGCTGGTTGTAGGCTTCTTTATACAAGTGTCTTTGATTTGAACACGTAGATCATGTCCAAAAGCGTTCGCCAAGAAGCGTTTACTGAGCCAAAGATGTGCTTCTTTTGTAAATGTCGGACGTTTCGGGAAAATGTCGAAAAAATAAGAAAGAACGCTGTTTTAAAACGTTTCTTTCCGCCTAACATACGGTAGTATTAACCATCCGAATGCGTTGATCGACGAAGCGAACTGTGGCTGGGTGTTCCATTGAGAATGTCTTAAGAGGCGGTAGTATCAAACTGCCAGGTATCCAAGTAGGGTGGGCAAGTTTTGGTTTAATTTGTGAGTGCATAGCGCTTTGTTGTTGTTGCTGTCGTTGTTGTGGTCGCGTGCTTCGTTGTGATAGAGAAACACTGTTTAAGATGGTACGTTCCTTTTGTAGTTCGCGAATACGTTGTTGGCAATAACATTCTGAAACGTGCTGATTACACTCTTTGTACGATGCAGGTGCGCCAAAAGGGAAGTTTGATCGTCGTAAAAAGGTTGGTAGCTGTTGTTGAAGAGCCGGAGGAACTTGCGCTTCGTTTGGGGTGTGCGTAGGGAGTACCGTTATGAAAGATGGTAGGCGTCTTGGAAACCACTTTGGTATGGCAGAAGAAGAATAAGATGCGGTAGATTTTTTTTGGCTTCGCGTATCGGCCGCAAGGTTAGGCCTAACTTTTTGCCCGAGGGACACCAGGAGAGATGCTAGGTGATTATCCTTGGCTGTATCGTTCATACAGTGATGAGTAGCTTTCGGGTCGGTTTTGGCTTTGCAGACGCGGCCTGAAAGTAGCGTAGGAAGGTTCATTCTGTTTGTAGGTTTTCTTGTGTGTGATTTGTGGCAGGAAGAGTGGCTGTTCATGGTGTAAAAATATAAGTTTATAATTTCAGAAGTTTCGGACTGAAAAATCCGTAAGTTTATTTATGCGGAGTCGCAACTTAACCTTTTTCGAAAGAAGTCATCACGGTCTTCTTCTGTGCTTTAAACCCCGTTCTTTAATACGAGTAATTTTCTTTCATCATTATGTGTTTTGTGTAGAGTAAAGCGTATGCAACAAAAATAATTGTTTAGCCGCAAATGTCCGATATTAGAAGCTCAGTATACGAAAAAATCCAAAACGAGTCCTTCATTTTTCGGCAAGTGTGTGCTCTACGCTACTAATGCAGAGTTTAACTTGTTTTTCTCCATGTTGATAAACGTCACCGGACTAATTTTACGGGCTATTTCAGCGTCTTGCGTTTTAGTAAATCAAACTCTGTCTTACGTTAGACCTACGCGTGTAGAACCATTTCCTACATTCCCGGCTCGTTTTGTCAATATAGAACGTCAAAAAAGAAAAAAATCAATTCATCTTTTTGACACTTAAATGGCAACCAAGTTTGTCTTGGTGGCTTTTCTGTCTAAATATCCGTTTTTCTTAGTCCAACAACAATTTTTGCCACCGCCCCGACAAAATCCATAAAAGGTCGTTACGGCGGATATAGCGTTTCTAAACCGTTGTCACGAAATTTACAACCACGAAATTGATTCTATTTAGTATTTTAAACCTATTTATGACGATTCAACAATGATTTCGTATCTACAGAATATAAGTTTCTAAACTATAATATTGTGTAAACGTTGCGATTTAATGTAAATTGTAGTGTTATTCGATGAATATTTATGTTTCAATAGCTTGCAATTTCTACTTGAAAGGTAAAAATGACAAAATAAGTTACATACTTTTTTTTTTCGATAACAGCTCTTTTACCGTTTGTGCGCGTCTTCTTTGCATAATTGTCACTGTGTGTAGTACTTGGCGCTATAAGCTGTATTTGACTCGGGATTCGGGCCCGAGTTGGAGGCACCAACGATCGAAAGATGGCTACAAACTTAGATAATTAGCACGCGATAATATTAACTGCACTTACTTGAAAAGAAGTAAAATCGGCGCAGTTTTGCTTACAGCCGGCATAGTACTCAGAAGAATTTAACGTTGGCAATCACGCTATGCGTATAAGCGCGGTTGGGGCGAGTAGTGAAGATCTTTCGTAAAGATTGCTGAAGCTCGTATTTTTTTATTTCCTTTATTTAACCACTACAACTGCTAATGCCTTAGAATGTATTGATATACATTAAAAACGCGTACTTTGAAAGTATTGGTCGTTTCTTGTTGAATCGCTTTAATTGGATCACCAGTATATTTGTATAGGCTTGCGTTTATCGCTGAATTCCAAAACGCGCTACTCAAGCGTAGTTTGTCTATTTGCGGCACAGTAACTGAACGCGTTATTGTGAATTTGTTTCGGAACCCGAAAAGTGCTAACCGTTGAAGTTTTCGCTGTGGTTGTTTTCTGCAAAGACTTGTATTGTACACTCGTTTAGCTTTAAAAAAAGAAAAGTGCAACAAACTATGAAAAAAAGTCAGAACCGTAATGGCAGCTACCAACAAAGCCGACTGCGTTACATACCTGTTCAAAAGTGACCCTCCGAAAGTTAATTCGAAGTTTTGGTACAATTAAAAAAAAATCTCCACTACACGGCTACTTCTTTAGTGCATCAGATGGAGGCCTAGTCCGTTTTTAGTGACATTTGTGAAAGTGGAGAAACAATGCGTAATAACCAATTCGCCCAAGTTTGCAAAACAAACACCATATAGAAGCGAGTGGCGCATAGATTACCTTCTAATTTTGAAGATATGCCGTAAATGTAAATTTAAACCAAAATAGGTTCTATTTGTAGCAACGTCTACATGAATTCTTCGCTAAAATAGCCCTGAAGTTCAGCTTCAACACCTAAGGAATGTAGTATTCACGAACCTGTTAAGGCTTATTCCAACGCCGTTTTTTTTGTGGTTATTGCTCTAAAGTCTCGTTTTGAGTTTGAGATTATTATTATTGTTAACTCATGTATGCCTGAGTTCTAATCTACGGCAATTGAGGCGACATTGAATGATTTCATGTGTCACAATGTGTCAAAATTATTTCATGCTTTTAGCTCCTGAATTAACGTGCTAGAACTAGAACGCGATGTAGTTGGTTGAAGAAGAGCAGTTATTTCAATCTCAGAAGCGCCCACATTATGGAGTCTTAATTAATTTCGAAATATGGCCTCACAAGTTAGCGTATGCGTATTTCCGTTCTAACCTACCACCAATAATGCCTTGAGCGTGTCTGGAACGACAACGGCCCCATTAGTGTAAAACTCGCAGCGTTTGTAGCTTTAGAATATTATTTCTCAAGCTCGTCGTTGTCATGACGGCATAGTCGCGTTTACAAATGGGAGAGTTGAATAGCTGCGACCTTTAGTCCAACAATGGAATTTTCACTCACAATAAAACCGATTTACGATGGCATCTTATGAAGTAGATGAAATTATACTTGAAGGCTGGTTCAAGAAACACAGTGCAAAGGGCAAAAAGTTAAAAAAGCCGCTTGGAAAAAAGGCTAAGCGCCGTTGGTTTTGTCTCACAGAGCGCTATTTGGACTATTACACAGCACCAGTGCGTATTCAAAACAAATAACGAATTTCCACTTCTACCACGGCTAAACCCGGAACCAATACATGAATGCGGTCCTTAGTTTAACGTCATAGTCCGGGTTTTTATATTTAACGCAACCTAATGTTTTACAGCGCACCAAACGCAAAGGGACAATACCCGTAGATCAATTATACATTCGTAGACACGACCCTTATACATTGGTTGTTGGCAGTTATGGCGGAAAGGAGATGAAAATAACATACGATGGTACTAGCTCTTGCCCTATTGAGCGCTGTTTCGGTGTTAATTTCATTTTTAGGAAGTAACAATCCTGCTGGCAAGACTGATGAGTGGTATCAGGTACGAATACGTCTAACAACTAAATTACAACCCCTCATAACGCTATAAATCGTTAACAACGCATTTTGATCGTTTGGGTTTTAAACTTCATCCCCGACTTTCTTTATTATAGGCTTGCTAAATACGATTAGGGTATTCAAGACGCGTCAGAGGCTGCAAAGTTAAAATACGGTAAAGGGTACGAAACACTTTTTGCGTGTCAGTCAGTCCTTGTGCAAAAAATTTCTTCATAATTTCATATCCTAATACCTTGTAGGGGCAAGAAGAAGCCTGCTCAAAACCAGAATGCTTCTGGAAACACAGGCGGACAGGGTTCTGGTGATGGTGCTCTTGTAGAGTATGTTGCGCCGGAACAACTCGAGGTATTTTTTTTTTTTTCACATGAAACTGCTGTCGTTATATGAACTTATTATTGACTGTCGTATTTAGGAAGGAGTAATCAAATGTGGTAAATGCAGTAATGAAATTGAAGTAGATCCAGGCACAGGTACGAATGAAACAAGAAAGAGAAAAGAAATTATTTAGATTTCTTCAATGTTTTATTTCTTTATTTATTTTTCACAAAACATCGTAATGACTCTTGTTATAGGTCCTGTTGTTCGGTGTCCATATTGTCACGAAGTGGTTAGCTCTCTTACTGGTATTGTAGCTCCACCTGAGCCTCAACAACAACCACAGCAGCAACGACAAATGCAGCAAGCCCCACAACAACAACAAGCGCCACCTCCTCAGCAACAACAATATAACCAACCTCCTCCACAACAGCAACAACAATATTATCCACCTCAACAACAACAGCAACAGTACGCTCCACAACAACAACAAATAGTTCAACAGCAACCAATGGCGACACAAGTGTACCAACAACAGCCTCAACAACAGGTAGTTTATCAACAACCGGCACCAGTGTACCAACAACAACCTGTTGTACATACTCAACGCATAGTACAAGCCGGTATGCCACCGCCAGTATATGCTGCTCCAGCTGTGACTACCACTACGTATATAAGCAACCAGCCTCAAGTATTCGTTCAGCCGGCTGTTCAATATGGGACTACTACTATTGTTCAACAACCTACCTCTACTACTTATACCTATTACTAAAGGAGACATTCTTTAGAAGTGGTTTTGGTGTTAATTGCGTTCTGACAGTTTGAAACAGTCACCAACGAAAACTTTGGCGTTTGATGCTCCAAGAAGGAAAGAAATTCCAAAACGTAGTTGTTTATTGATTTACCAATGTACGATATAATATAATTTACTGTACTTGATTAGAAACAGTGTCATTTGGTATTAATTAAAACAATTTTTTTTCTACTTCAAAGTGAGGAAGGATCTATCTGTTTTGATGAGCGTGCGTTCCAGCTGTTTTGCTTGTATCTTTTTTGATAAACGTCAATTTAAATTGTTGGTAAATAGCTACAATACACTTTCGTTGTCATTTTTCTTTTTATTGGTCATGTTGTTATGGATAGATATGTAGTTCGTGATTAAATTTAGCAAGGTATTTTATTTTGTGTTTGACGCTAAAAACAGGTTGTTGCCAGTAACGGAACTTCTTTTTTTTTTGTTATTATGTCATCAACAAAACGGTGTTTTATTTCTTGTACTTTGTTGTACTACTTTTGAAAGGTGAAATAACAATCACGTTTCTCTTTCAGAAATTTCCGTGTTCTGTTATGTAATATCTGCAGAATGAGATGAGACAAGTCGTACGCCAGGTTGTGTGTACCTGTTTTAGAAAAAAACGTTGTCACAGCGCTTGTAATTAACCGATAACGTCATGACTTTTTAAATCAGTTACCCATCACTTAACCTTTGCCTTTTTTTATCTGCTAATCAAAGCAAGATGGAGCTGTCAGCAGATACAACAACAAGCACACTTAGTATTCACGAATCGACATCATTACAAAAGGTTGACTACGTTTCGGATGTAGACAAAGAGTTTTTATGTAGCATTTGTCAGAGACCTTTCGATGCACCTATTACGTATGTTATTATATTATTTTGTCAAATAATACCATTTTGAGTTTAATTTGACAAAATTTAAGGCACTACGCCCCGGATTGTGGTCAAACATTCTGTACAGCATGTATACATGATTTTAGCAAGTGTCCTAAGTGTGGTGCTAATCTTAGTAGTGGCGTGAACGCTTCAGGAGTTGAGTACACCAAGAATTTTTTTTTTTGTTGTTGTTTGGGAAATTTACTTTTTGCCGCTTGGACACACGTGCTATTTGGTTTTATTTTTATGCGGTTTAAAATGATGATGGGGAAAAGTGTGTCCTAATTTTCTTTTTAGGTCTTGGTTCAAGTCCAAAACTCGTAACAAATCTATTGAATAGATTGGTAGTGCGATGTGGTGACTGTAACAAGGAAATGAAGAGGTAAGAGAAACGAAGGGATTTTTTTTTTCAAAGCACGTTTTTTTCACGTGATGTCAAGTAGGTCGCGTAGTCCACTTCATTGCACGCTTTATCTTTACTTTTTGTTTGTTTTTTTATTCTCCAAATATCGTTCATCATGACGTGATCTTTTTTTGTTACGTTTTCTTACACATTTATGTTTCTCTCTTTATCCAAACACTTCAAGTTTTAGCTCTATTTTTTTTGTTCGAAGAGTCATCATTTATAACTTGTTTGTTTTCTTTCTTTTGTACAATACTTGTATGTAATGAAATCGCGGTTACGGGACTGAAAGAAATGGCAATCACTTCGCGCTCTTAGACTTGTTTTAAAAAAACTGATAGGCGTAAATTGGAGCATCACAGAAAGCATGAATGTTTAATCCCTTGTCCACAAGGATGCGGTAGTGGTAGTATTACACGCTCAAGATTATCTCGGCACCTAAAAGAATGCCCTGAGTCTCATCAGACATGTAGAGGAAGTATTTTTGGTTGTGAATACGTTGGGCCACGAAAAACGTTGCGAGTACGTAGAAAACAAGCAGTATAAACAAATCGAAGACACAAAAAAAATCCCCGAAAACAGACGAAACTACAAAAAAAAACTCAAAATGTTTTTCATCTTCGGGTCGCTGAGTTGGATGGTTTTTTTTCGGGTTCTTTGGATTTATATGTTGTGTTTAGGTCCATGAGAAGAAATGTACGTATTGTACAGCGAATAGGAATATACTTCATAGACTGAATAGTCAGGAGGAGAAGTTAAAGGAGCAAGAAAAACAAATAAAACGTCAGGATAAAAGATTGAAAGAACAAGGACTTAAAATACAAGGAATGGAAAGATTAATATCACTTATTATTGAACCAACACAAGCAAAGCTATTAGAACTTACAGTGGAAGAGATGAGAGAAGTAAAAAAAGCAGGTGAGTGAGGAGAATTTATCTTTTTTTTTTTTTATTCGTGAAGAGAATTTTTTCTTCTTTCCTCTCTTCAAACGCCAAGAACTCGATGATTTATTTTCAAGTTCTTTCGTTATATGACAACATATCTGTATTTTTAATAGTGCATTTCATTTTGTTTTAAAACGTATTGCCTATATAGATACACGTGAATGTTGCTAAAAATAAAACGTATTTTTAAGTTTATTGCGTTTCTTTTTTTACTCATCCCTATGTCCTAGGCCGATGGTTTGTTGCATCTGATGCTAGTGACCCTCTAGATATAATAAAAATAAGAACAAAATTGGCAATAACAAGTAAAGAAAAGCTAGAGGAGGTTCATAACAAAGTATGGGTGTTCCAATCAAATGTAACACAACAAACAGCAGAGAAGATAATAGCAAAACACGTCAATATGCATAGACTAAGATTAGCATGGCGCAGTTATCTTAACCTTAAACCAAACCACACATATAATGTATACTGTTCTGACACGGAGTGAGGTAGTTTAAGACACGTGACACCTCAGAAAGAAAAGGAAACCATGTAGGATAATTTTTTTTCATTTCTTTTTTTTTTTGTTGATGACCCGATGCGACGGTCTCATCTTGTATCTCTATTATTAAACTATTTTGTTGTTACATACATCACATTGTTCTTGGGTTATTATATTTTTTTCTTATGCAGAGTGGTCAAGATGTCGTTTTGAAGGTCGCAGTGAACGTGTAGAAGGGCTTGTGTCTCTGAGTTTCTTCGATGTCCATGCCTTCAAGTATGATATAACTTGGTCAAAAGTTGGTCTATTTACAGCTTCATCCGACCAGCACCTAAGAAACATGAGCCACTTTTAAAAAAACAACAAAATGAGTAACAATCAAGAATCAACAAGATTGAGATTCTTCGATTCTTTGGTTTAAACCAAAGGTGCTTTTGTGTTGACAAGTTGGATTGATGTCTTTTGTAAAAAAGTTGAAATAGATGATTAGTTGCTGTACCATTTGATTAGTTCTTTATATTTCTTTGGAGCGGGTAATGGTATTGTTGGTCTTAAACCATTTATTATAGCCTCTTCAAAATCCAACCTTGATGTTCCATCAAACTCCTTGTACTCGGCATAAGGAAAACCTATCTGCAGCATCTCCCACGCAACAACACCAAAAGAATACACATCTACTGACTGTGTATATTTTTCTTGCCGTAAAATTTCTACATAAACAATCAACTCACTTACAATCAACAGTCAAAAAAAAAAAAGTAAAATATGACTTTTCTCAGTCCAACATTGCTGAACTAAAGATCAACCGCTACTCCGTAGTAGACATATACAAATCAATACATATAGTTCAGTAGCACGTGTGTCAGATAGAACTACAAGAAATAACACAACTAACCTGGTGCCGCCCATCTAGGATTGAAATCTCCATATTGTACATAAGATGCATAGCGAACAATGGTACCCTGAATCAAAAGTCAAAGAGAAGAAAAAACACACGTGTAGTTCAAATACGTACAAAATCTGTAACTTTTAACCGTAGTGTATCCCTGTGATTCAAGCTAACAACCTTTTTTTATGAAATTAGAAATAACACGTGTTTTTTTTGTTTCGTTTTTAGTGTTTACCAATATGTTGGGTGATCTTAAGTCTCTGTGTATGTAATCTTGCTTGTGTAGATACTTCATACCTTCGGCAATATCCATGGCGCCCTAGGTTTTTTTAAGAAACGTGTGACATTGAAGAAGTGGAATTGTTTCTAGTTTAATTAATTGATTTCATACCTTGACTCTGTACCGCCATCTGAACTTATCACTCTCTTCAGTCAAATAATCTGCAAGACTTCCTAGTTCGCAGTATTCCATAACAACACTCAACGAAGGCTTACTACATAAACCAAGAAACTCTTCGATAAAGTAAGAAAGATACAATCAAACCTAAGTTATTTTTCTACAGCTCAATAAACAAACGTACCAACGAGATTTTTATGTTTAAGTTGACTACGAGATAGAAAGTTAATCAAAGCCGTGAGAGAGTTGAGTAGAAGTAAGAAACTTACCACATGATGTAAGCTTCATATTGAAGCTCTCTATATAATGCAGTATCATCGTTTTGTTCACTTAAGACTTTGACAGCAACTGTTTGTTCTTTGTATGTCGCAGTGTATACAATGCCTGATCCACCTCTTCCTATTTGATCACCAATCACTATATTATCACATGGTATTGCAAACTGTTGCAAGTCTTTTAGTGCAATATCTGGAGCAACGTCTTCTGGTGAAACAACAGTTTTTACTTCATCTTTCTATGAGGAATTAAGTTAGGTAAAAAGTCATTCATGTGCGTTGTGTTAGGCACTCAAAATGTGATTGTGAGTTATGATGAAAGGTAAAAGGTGTATCTCGTGTAAGAGAGGGGTAGGGCACGACAACATTTTGGGGTGCAGTTCAAATACGTACAATGCATGACAGGTATTCAGATTTCTGTATTGAGTTCATTACTTGTTCGTAACTGTACAATGTGGGTTGGGTATCACGACAAGCAATACAATTGCAAGTTATCCATATTTGTGATGCTGTTGTTTTATACCAACCTACACATGGAGATAAACATTTTCATAGAACACTCTGAATGAAGCAAATCGAGAAAAACCCATATCTGTTTGTTGATGGTTTACTCTGCAATTGTATTCGTACCTCTTAGCACAATTTCAACGCTATTCGATAAATATCGAAGTAAACGACCTGCTATTGCGCTCATATCTGATATTGGATCTAGTTGTATTTGTTAAACAAATACCTAAAACACGTGCAATGTTATATACCATTTATTGACCTGACACTAAATGACACCTCAAAATTCGTTGGATCTAGTCTGTGGTTAGCTTTTTCTCACGTATATGATATTGTACCATAAGTTATAAGAGCACGTTGTTGTCCTAGTTTAGCTACCATACCATATTTCCAATAATATACAGGTTTGAGATGAGGGATATGATATGCGCGTATGAAGTATCTTGAAAAAAATCCCAAAGGTAAAAATCCTATATCATAAATACGACCACAACTATCCTTCTACAACATATATGTTAAAGAAATATCCTCAAATCAGTACTTGATATTTTTGTTGTTACAAATTAGTTATGTATGCGTAGCACACGCATAGTTTGACGGTCAACTTTGGTACTTCAAAAAAAAACTTTGAATGCAATTGCAGTTCTTTAAAAATGTTTTTTTTTTGTAAGTGCGTACATAACTATCTGGATCCCATACGCCCCAGTGTTCGCTTAACTTCTTTTCATCAGGTTTTTCTGGAAGGAGGCAAGGTACTATATATCTTAAACTTGTAGAACCTCTGTCCATTACTTGGAAAGCAATCTCAAACTTTTCGAGTAATTTTAATAGCCCTCTGTATAAATCTTCAGGATAATTATGCCAAATAAAAGATAAATCTTTCTCCTCAAGTATGCCTTAAAAAACCCCCAAGTTAGCCTTTGCTGGCACCGAGATTTATTTCTTATTTTTTTCTCATGAAATCTTTTTTGTACCTCTAGATAGTGCTGACGACTTTCCATAAGCGAACCTCATTGTAACAATAGAAGACATACTGCGGAGGATTAGATGATTAAGAAAAAAACCCTGGGTTCGGTCACTTACAGGTCTGCAACCCATTGTGGGTTCAGTACTACAATATCCTTTAATGCACTTGCAGCATAATTAAAATGGATGATCATTCCGACATCGCTCATGAATGTCATTGCAACTTCAATAGCTTCATTCGAAGAGATACCACATGCCCTTGCTAGTGCCCTAAGTACCAACATAAGTTTAACACAAAGAATAGTAGCAGGCGCAAAATATACTTGAAATCTGAGACAGGGATCATCTGTTTCTGATGGCGGAGCGTTTTTATTTTACCCTCCAAGAAAATATAACTTCTGGGCACGTGCGCCTTTTTAATAAACCGTTAGAAAACCATATTGTGTTTAGAGTTTACTCTCTATTCTAAATTCACCTTTATAGAGGGTTGATTCATTGCTATGTCAACGATCTTTTGCTCTAAGATATCAACTCCTTTTAGCGTTTTTGAACTCAATGGAATAATGTCCTTAATGGTATTGTATTTCCTTTGAAGCTTCTTAATCTTATCGAGTATCACTTAAACATACTTGTAAGTATGGTAAATACAACATAGAACAAAACACTCACTTTGTAAATGCTTCTTATGACATCCCTTATCGTCCATGTGTGTTCCAACAATAAGACAGTTCGCCTTGGGCGCGTGGCGTTTTATTGTCTTGAGCCAGTACTCAAGACGTGGTATTGGGTTCTCAGCAACGAGGTTGAAGCACATGATGTATATACATTGAGTTGTGAGAACTTGAACAAGTAATTAGAGCTGATGAAAAAAAAAAAAAAGGAGACTGGTTCTTTCATCTATGCGGCATACGTACAAAACTAGGCATGTATTTAGTAAAAAAAACCATAATAGAATAGCGTACTTGATGTGTTGGGTAGTATACTTCCTGACCAGCAAAATCCTAGAAAGTGTTAAGAACTAATACTTTCCTTTCGATTTTTTTCTTGATTGCATGGTACCCAACATGAAAAAATTAGTGACGTTTCATCTGAACCGTCTAATGGTTGGCGAGACCACTCTGTAATATCAATACCATCCTAGGTACTTTTAATACTGAAGGGGAAGTAAAACAAAAAACATACTGTAGCTACAGGTGCTGAAGAGCGTTGTGATTTCTTTAAAGTTGATATACTCCTTTCTCTTGCGCCCATAGAACTCAATGCGATTCTAAGAGAAGTCTTACCAACCGCCTCCTCACCGACAAACTAAAAAAAGGCTTAGCTTGCCAATAGAGCAATCAAGAATGTTCTTCTCAATACGTACCATTAGCTTCATTCTGCGCCAAGGCGCTTTCTCTTCTAGTTGTGAAAGAAATTGAAGAATACTCTTTGAACCACGTGCTGTTATATCTGGTGGAATTGTCTCAAGTGGGTTCTTATCTAATAATATCGTTGCCTTCATACTAGCTAAACCACATGGTAGAGTTTGAAGCTTATTATCTGATAAGTCCAAGTACTCAAGATTCTGCCAATCGCATGCATGGTGGCTGAACTGTCTTATAAAATTTGAAGCTAGTTTTAATGTTTTGATCTTCTTCAGAGAATAGAAGCTTGATGGTAAGCTCATAAGTTTGTTCCTCGATAGATTAACACGTGTTAGACTAACCAATGATCCAAGTGTAGAAGGTAGTTCGTATATCAAGTTATCATCCAATGAAAGAGTCTGAAGACGAACTAAGCACCCAATATCATCTGATAGAGTAGCTATTGAGTTCCCGCTTAGCTCTAATGTCTTTAAGGATGTTAATCCTTGTAAGACGTTTGGTAGGTATTCTAGTTTATTGTTGGCTAATCTTAGAACCTCTAGGTTACTTAAACGGCCTATGGCATCAGGAAGGGATTCGATCCCATTGTTTTTGAGGTTCAGTATCCTCAAGTTCAAAAGGTTCCCGACTTGTATTGGAAATGAACCGGTTATAACGTTGTGGTTCATGTATAGTTTTGATAGGTTCTTACACTTGAATAGACCGTGTGATACCCAGCTTACTTTGTTCCAACCAAGGTGAAGTGTTTCCAAGTTCTGTAGTTTAGAAATTGAATCTGGTACGCTATGTAGAGTGTTGTTTTGCATGAAGATACCACGCAATGAAGTGAGGTTAAAGACACACTCAGGACAGTTTGATAACTTGTTTGATTGAGCGCGGAGCGTGGTGAGGTTTTCAAGTTTGTACATATCGTCTGGGAGGTCCTTTTAAGTGAGGGTTAAACAAAGAATAATCTTAGCCCTGAGTTAGTCATTGACTTACTTTTATTGTGTTGTTATCGATAAATAGCTCAACAAGGTTTGTCAGTTTCACTAAACGGTAGCGGTTTAGAACGAAAGAAAGATGGTAAGAAGTCTTTTTTTTGTTTACCTATATCGGAGGGAACAGAACTAAGGAAATTATCGCTTTGTTACACGTGTTAGCTTCAAGAAAATAGTATTTTTTTTTATGTTGTTTATTGATACCTTAAAATGAGTGTTTCGAGAGTGTCATCAGCGAAAGTAGTTTTGCTTTGCGATTCGTTGTACTCCCCGCCACTTAGATTCAAAGTTCGTGATGTCTGTCTAAACAATGCCGCTACTAAATACAGCGTTAGTGAAACAGCCATATGTCGCTAAATACGAAGCGTTGTAACGATATTATGACGCTATTAAGAGACTATATCGGGTAAAATTCAGTTTATGTACGACATGCCTTGATTCTTTTCTGCTTCATACAATTGAGCGTCTAACCCTGCTTCTCTACATGTGCGTTATTAATAATAGTGTTTTCTTTGGGACTTTTTTTTCTCTCTAAAGCTCTACGCAAGCCCTGTGCTTTACAGTGGCTCTACGGTGTTGTTGTGTATATCAATAAAAATAATCATTGACAGCGTACGGAGTAAATGTTATATTTGGATCACGTGACTCTACGGATCATTTAGTATCCAACAATCGCAAAAAATCCGGTTTTTGTTTGAAGTTAAGTAAATTTATACGTATTCGTGCTGTAGTGCGCCTTCTCAACTGTTTTAGAAGCTCGCTTGGTATGTCTTCACTGTTGTGTGCCCCTGCGCGTTTATGGTTCAATTGGCGCTTAGACATCTTCGATAGTTATCGAGCTGCGCCAAAAAGGAGTAAAACACGTGATATTGTTATTTCGGAAACGGAGTCAATGCTCAATGATGCTTAGTATCAATTAGGCAAAACGCTGAACACTGCAATTTTTTCTCGGAGGTTTTTGTTCAGAGCACTGGGGACTTCTAAAAGATGTTCCGTATTTTTTTTTCATGAATCATTTGGCTCACAAAAAGGTGGTACACTGCGATAAGACCAAAAGGGGTGCTAAAGCTATTTATTGAAGCGGTAGAGCTACACTGTACGTAATATAGACAAGTTTTATTGCAGCGTTTTGAACTTTTCTGGACAAGCGAAAATTCCGCTGTTGGTACCAACATACGCTACAGTTTGGCGTTGTGGTTAGTCACAAGTGCCAATACGGTAATAATGGGTTTTTTGAAGATACCTACGGCTAAAACGCAATGCTAAAGCATCCAAACGCACGTGCAAAGCGTTTTTCACTACATTTTGGGTGTATAGTGGTTTTGAGGTCATCAAACGGGTAGAGTACGTACAGGGCACCTTGCTACAAAAAGTTTTGTTCTAACTGAGTTCTGTTTTTTTGTTGTTTCTGTTGCCTGCCATGTTCTTTTGATCACGGGTAAAACAACCAAATGATATCTCGAACTGCACTTAAAACAGTAATTTAATGTAGTAAGCACAAAAAACCTGTTTCTACAACAGAATGGAACCACAATAATTAAATAAAACGAAGCAAAGTTAAAAGTGTTTTTTATCCACATGATAAAACCTACAAAAACCACCCATCTGTAGCACTTGTAAATGCAAATACATAAAGATCAATGCGTTTATTTTTTTTCTCTGAGTATGACTTTCTACACGAATTGGAACATATCACTTATCATGAACGGATTATCCTTCTTATTCTTCGGGAAGTGTACAAAGTGGTGCTGTAGCATCAAATCTGTCAGCAATACATGGACCAACGACAGCCAAGAAATCGTTTACAATAGGTGCCCCGGAAAATGCATCTCCTGGAAGGGCCACTTGAATATAACCAGCGCCAGAGCTAGTAACATTCGTTAACAAGAAGAATTACAAAGATGAGTATTTTCCCCTTTGGTGGCAGGTTGTTTGATCTCTTTGTTTTGTTGTTTTGTTTTGGCGTACGTTAAGACATAGGTGTCAGCTGGAGCACCTGCAGTGCCTGTTTGTATTCTCAAGTGTTCACCCATAGATGTAGATTGTACGTTGTATGTATTTCCTCCAAAGGATAGAGTACCGAAGGCAGGTGTTGCAGATACAACAGCGGTACCTCCATTCTCACCAGGTTCATTAGTTACTCCACTAAAACAAAGAACTAACTTAGCCAAGTGAAAAAAGAAAACTAACTTTGTGTATACGCACGTGTAGACCATTTTGATGTTTAATGCTGTTGGATTAGAAATTTGATTTCCAGTATCCAAACCGCCATTAACTGTACCGAAAATATGTACAATGTTTTGTGGAAAGTCAACGCTCAAGAAAAGCTCCCAACTCTCACAAGAGAATGTGCCAATCTAGTAAATAGCATTAGAAAGTCTACAAGCATAGGAATGGGGTACGTACACCTGGTACAAGTTCGTCCAAACGAAGGCAGAATGCTGGTGGAGCTGCGCTTCCTGTTGGATGATCAGCGAGTCTACAAACAATTAGTGAATATGAAGCGAAATGGTCGAAAAGTAATCATACTTGAATGTTCCAACGGTTGATAGACTTGGAGAGAAAGCAGTACAAGTCAAAGGCGATTGACCTGCCGAAGTTGCTAGTAGAGGAGGTGCACAAGCTAAATCTTCACAAACATCAATGAGGCTATCCAAATTTGCTGTGTCTTTGACATTGAAGAAATAATCTTCAGAAGAAGCCAAGCTCTACATCCAAGTTACAAAAAAAAGTCTACACTAGACCTCTTTTACCTTTACAACTGCCTCATTGCTCTCGTCTCCGACAACAATTATACTTGACACAATATCTGCTCTCGCTTGTAGGTAACTCGCGCATGCATCTAGTTGTGCATCTTCATCCTCCTTAGTTGAACAAGTTGACCTAAAGCATCGAACTTAGTGAAACATAAGCAACTGATTTGTTCACGTACATTTGAGTTCCAAAAAAGTCTCTAGCGCAATCGAGTCTCTCACGACCGCAACTTGGAGATGGGTCGGTATCCGTACTACCAGTAATACCATCAGTAATGATAACAACAATCTAGTGAGTGTAAGTAAATAATAGGAAATACTAACTTGTTCACATACTTTTCTTGCGTTTTCTCGAGCATTACGGTCAAGGATTATAGATGCATCATTCAATCCGCAACTGATACAAGTAGCACCAGTGGTAGGACGGGCAGCTGTATGAGGTGAGAAACAAATAAATTAACCAAAATGAAGAACGTACTGTCTATGATTTCCCGAATACGGCTTTGTCTGTAAGTAAGACCAGATGTTCTCGATATATCATCTGTAGAACCAAAGAACAAAACTCCAGCACGAAGTCCTGTACTGCTCAAACCTTCAGAATCAAAGAAATTTGTGACAAAATCTTTGCATGCTTGAAGGTTTTGAACGCTCGAATCGATGGCTAAACACAAAAAAAAAACGTTAATAACGAAAAACCATCCCTACTCGTTTTTATAAACATACCAAAGAGCATATCTGTTTGTTCACAATCATCAATTTCCTAACACGTGTTAGATCACGTGATATCTTGCGATCGTGATTGAAAATAAAAAAAGAAGCAAAAACAAGTGCTTACAACTTGTGTACACTCATCACATCTATTCAACCCTTCTAGGAAAGTACCACCAATTGTACGACAATCAGCACGGCTGATAACCATGTCTGTTAAGTACAGTTAACAAAAAACAAAGCAACCTAATCTAGAGATGAACGCACTTGAGATACAACCATCAACAGGTCTAGGGAATCGACTGACATCAGTGCAACATGTGCCACCTTGTGTGCCATGTTCCATGTACACAACACTATCAATAAGAACTTCTTTGCCGAAACCTTCTATTTGTAGCTGTGGTACTTTTTTAGTAAATCAACCAGCGCAAAGGTTAAAACAAGCACTTACACTTCCGGCTCTATCCACTTGGTATGTTTTACGTATCCATTTGCCAGGTGGGTATGCTGCGATTTCCTCACTGGTTAGAGAGAATGCTGAAATATGAGTATTAATAACACAACAAATACAACAACGTTTGTACTTTCTCCATGGACACGGATCCTCAATCCAAACGTAAAAGAAGAAGGATCAGGAAAAGCCAAATTGAACGACAACATTGAACCACGGCTGAGGCTGACCGAATCCATAACGAGACCTTAAACCGGATGTGAGGTAAAGATAGCCAACCACTTTTATCAAAATGCGCACGTGTAAACCGCAAAATACTGCTTCCGGAGAATTGATAACGATCGCTAACCTACAATCCCAGATGTTACAGATAAAAGAGACAAACAAAAAACGTACCCATGTTTGATGGCTTGAGTGCGAAGAATATCCTTGCAATTAATTAGGATTACGACGTAGGTGTGACTTTTGTTTTACATACCATGTTCATCAGGTGTTCCTTCGAAGCTTGTGGCAGGACCCTTAACCTCGATGCTCATTGGGTGTGACACCATTACTTGTGCTATACGAATTTATTTAGCATTATTGAGCTGTTATAAAAGAAATTACAACATACCCAAATTCACTCGGTTGGATGTTGTAACAGAGACAAAAGCGAATTTATCAAAAAGCATATCGTCCATTGGAGCAACTTGAAATGTGAGCGGTTCTTTAGCTCCGGTTGGTACAATCAAAGTATGTGTAGAACCTCCCGAACCTAATTTCGAAAAGCCAGGTTAATTAATTGATTCACACGTGTTTGGTAATATCATAAAACCTTCAGTAAATAAAACATACCAACTCTAGCCCATCCAAAGCCGTAACTACATCCAACTGTTTCACATGCTTGCATGCGCACAGGATGTGAAGGAGGACCATTGAATTCGCGCTGAAACATATATAAGTAAACCAAAACATACCAACTTTTTATCAAAACGAAATGGGCACGTGTACAAGTACACTAAAAAATAGCCAAAAAACACCTTTTCGCGTGTAGGTATCTACTACAAACTGCTACGCGAAAAAGAGAAAAAACTACAAACTCACCGACATGAATGCTCCATTGTTACCGCCATTAGAGTTTGCGACACGAGCCCATAGTTCATATTTTCCAGGATGCTTGAACTGCAAAAGGTAATTTGCTTTTGAAGTATCTGGGTCAAATCCAGAGCCAGAGGTACATGTTCCCGGCGCTCTTATACCTAGGCCTCCTCCAATAATCTCTTTTCTAAACTTACAGCTGTCACCGTTGTTTCCATCTACAAGGCCTGTATATTCATCCGCTTCAAATAACAAATAGTCAGGAGCTTGCTGAAATATGCGCTGTTCTCGCAAGGCGACTACAGACAGTGCTGCCAATAGTAAAAATATAGCGACTCTCATCATCTCAGGTTGCGTGGTGCACTGCTACGGTGATGCTTTGCTGTAAAAGAATATCTTGAAAATCTCGCGGAGTGCCATTGATTGTGACATTTTTTATATCCGCGTACTGTTAGCAGGGAGTGTTTTGAAGCAGCCCTTGACATATGCGTATTCATATGTCATCAAAGGTATACTTGTGTCACAAACACCAAATAAAA
Organism: Trichosphaerium sp. ATCC 40318; assembly: GCA_038496445.1. NCBI lineage: Eukaryota > Discosea > Flabellinia > Trichosidae > Trichosphaerium > Trichosphaerium sp. ATCC 40318. The sequence goes on along the minus strand of JALMLS010000501.1, from coordinate 19,454 downwards.
TATTCACAGTTGCTTTGTGGAGTATGGCACAGAGATTACGCCATTCGTTTCTGGTATGCGTTTTTTAGCTGGCTTAAACGAAAACTGTTACAAGGTAATACTGCGCTAACAAACCAAACGCTACTCACTCGTTACGATATGTTTGTTACTATTAACGAACAAGTAAAAACTTTACAGGAAGTTGTACTGGATACAACAAACGTTCCGGATGCTGATATTAGGTACCTAAATAGCGTTGTACAATTAATGTGACGTTTACAAAAGAGAAAAGCTGCGAACAATGTTCCAAATGATCGATTCTCAGCTTACAAGCCTTGAAAATTACGTGGAGAACGAAAGCAGGTGCGTAATCAATAACGACATAAATGTATTTTTTTGAGCGTAAACTGCTCGTCCACACTCACTCCTACGCAGAAAGAAAGGTACCACAACACCAGAACGCTGACACAACATTTTTTTGTTATTTCGAACCAACACTGCTAGTTCTCTTCCGTGAGCGTGTAGAAGCATTAGATTATGAGCTTGCTTCTTGTAAAGAACAACTAAAGGCTCAAGGAGGACCTAGAAAAGCCGCAAAATTAGTCACCAAACAAGACTTGCGCGATGAAACAACTACTTTGGCGCGTGGTACGCGTTTAAACGGTTCTTGCAAGAATGAAAATTTTGACACTTCGTTCGTTTAGAACTCGACAGTTTACGCTTAGAGTTTAGCTCTGTAATGCGTAAATACAACGATATGAAAGAAGAAGGTGCAGCTAAGTTCTGGCCTAAACTTGTAATTGGTAAATTTGTGCCTATGACAGTTATTGTGCGTGCTCTTCCTCTTAGCTATAATAACCTACGGTGTTTAAATTAATAGTGCGTTAGGTTTGTGTTGAGCCAACTGACACTTTCTTGCACGTACTCCAAGTGGTGTCACAGAATCCAGCACCTATATTTGACAAGACTATTGACGTGCGTACAAAATATCAAATATTTGGAATTTTTTTCTTGACACTTACACGTGGCTCTAGGCTTATGTCACATTCTTTGACTTAGTCAAATTTATGGTCACAAAAGCAGGATCTGTAGAGGCTCTAGAGAGTCATTTAACGGAGGAAACTGTAGACATCCTGATGAACCAACTCAAAGTGAAAGTATGTTTGCTATCAAAAAGAACGAAAAGAACAAACAAAATCTCACTACAGTAGGACTTGCCATCACGTGAATTTTCAACAGTTCACTTGAACGAAGATGTAAGATCACTCATTGAGGCTTTTGATTCTGGTACGCCTGTGTTTGTATTGAAACAACCTGACCCCAAGCTACTCCTCGTCCACAGACTCTGTTCTTGTTTTTTTATACTATTCGTTAAATATCTATTTAGGTAAGCAGTTGGTTGGTCTGTCCGATAAAGACGAGATGGTTTGTACGTAACGCCAACAATTTTTTCTGCATTTTTTTTCCTCAACAGGATTTATCTCGAAGAATTCCAACGTTAGCGCCATGTTCGCGCTCATCTCATTGCTTTTTAGGGAATTTCTTAACACCAGGGACACTTGGAAACATTTTTGCGAAATATTTGAAGAAAGTCACCCTCGCTACTCCTGATAAACTTAAAATGAAGATACAAGATACCATAGAGCTCGACCGTGTCGAGGTTATGAACTACGACGAGCGACTGATAAATCTACTGGTAACTAACGATTTACCAGAAATATTTAAAACTGAAGCCTAAAAACGTGTTTTCTAATTGTTCTTTTCAGCTTAAGTTCAGTGGAACAGATGGCCAACGTGTAGTTGGTATCAAAGACAAGGAAGGGAAATTGTTTGCATCTGTTGGACCAGGTATTCCTATTTTCTTAGTGTTCGCTTGTAAAGTACTTTGTAGGTTCAGAGGGCAGACACTTTCATGGGTTTTATACTTATGACCGTTTAAGTAATCTGAATTGGTCTGTTGGTGCGTTACTAACAGTTCTATACCGTTCTCTTGTTTATGTGACACTCAGGTGATTTCTTTGCTAATAAATTAGCTGAACCGTTTTCTATTGATGCCGACTGTAAGTGTTTATGTATAGTCAGTCAGTGTGTCTCATTTTTTTTGATACATAGCTACTGTCGAAGATGTCATCAAACATATTGTTGTCCACAAGCCACCTTACCTCTGGGTTATGGACTCAACAGAAGAACCAATTGGTATTCTAAACTATCACAGACTTGTAAAATTCCTCATGGGTGAAGAAACCGAGGATGAAGAGGAGTAAAGGAAAAGAAAGAAAAAAAATAAATTTTTTTCCGCGAGCAATTCTTGCTCTGTCATTCTACAAAAACAGTGAATTCGTACTTTGTACTTTGTGAATGCGCCAAGAGTATATGATATACCCTTTTGAGTGTTTTCTAGAGTTGCGCGGAATAACTTTTGTACTTAACTTTGTTTGACCTACTTTTGAAACAAAAAAACAAATTAACTCGTTATGGAAAAGGATACGCGAACATCCGAGGAGCTACCTTTGCTATTTGACATATCTGTGGAAGTATGCAGGTACGTTTTAGAACTGGCGTTAAGATTAGAGCCGTAAACTAACTGTTCCGGCAGAAAAGTAGGTGGTATTTACACTGTTATCACTTCAAAGGCGCCTGTAACTGTAGCAGAGTTTGGGGAACGGTAAGAAGCAGTACATTGATACTATTTACATCAAAACTACCCCTTTCGCGTAAAAAAACACTACACAACTCACCAGAAACCATTTGGTTATTTTATATTTGTTTTTTTCTTCCGTTTAGTAAGTATTCTATCTAGATACGCTCTAATTGGCGTATGGGATCCTTACAAGGCAGAACAAGAGTTTGAGAAGATAAAACCGAGCGAGCTTTCGCAAAACATTTTAGACAAAATGGAAGCAAAACACGGCGTAAAAGTTCACTTTGGAAGATGGCTCATAAAAGGTACATACCCTATATCACTAGTTTAGTGATCAATTTAGCTATTGCTTACATTGTCACGTGGTTTTCTTTAATCTCTTGCCGAAATAGTAATGACTGTTTAAACACGTATTACATCACTAAGCGCCATGTTTTATACCTCTTGAGAGTTATTTGAGTGGTTTTTGTTTGTTTTTTTGAAGTTTTGGTTTTTGTTCCCATCTTTGTTTGTTGTCAAGTCTACTTTTTAAATATCATCTGACACGCTATTCTAGGGTACCCTAGAGTGTTTTTGCTTGACTTGGGAAGCTCCTACGATAAAGTTGCAGAGTGGAGATGGAGACTTATGGGAAGTGCTCAGGTACGCAGTGAAAAAGGAGATAAGCACTTGGTTTCTACTTGAGAATTTTTTTTCTGATTTTTTGGATAAAACTGGCCCGTGGCTGTATTTTTTTTGTTTTGGTGTTATTGACGAATAAACTATAGAATGAAAACGATAATGAAACCAATGACGCTATTGTATTTGGTTACCAAGTAGCCTGGTTACTTGAGGAATGTTGTCTTGCTGCCAAAGGAAGATCTGTAATCGCTCACTTTCACGAATGGTACAGCTAGCAAAGACTACAAAAAACATTTTCTCACGATTCTTGTTGAGTTTATTCGTTTTCTCATAATTATTTAGGAACTCTTCTGTTGGTTTGATAGTCGCAAAAAGACGTAATATTCCAATCGCATCTCTGTTTACAACACACGCAACTCTGTTGGGAAGATGGTTAGCTGCTGGTCGCTTTGACCTTTATGCTCAGTTAGAGAACCTCAACCCTGAAGCTGAAGCAGGCGGTAAAAACATTTATCAAAGACACTGGATTGAAGTTGGTGCAGGTACATTTCATTTCTTTACTTTTTGTTTGTAACTTTCTCGTCTAGCAAGAGGCGCTAATGTATTCACTACTGTATCTGCTATTACATCATTCGAAGCAATGCATATACTTGGAAGACGCCCAGACGTCATTACGCCAAACGGCCTCAACTTGAAGCAATTCACAGCGCTCCATGAGTTCCAAAATCTTCACCTTGAAAGCAAGCTTAAGATTAATGAATTTGTAAAGTACGTACTAACTACTCCAAAAAATTATCACAGCGAAACCCACGTGATTAACAAATGCTAGGGGACACTTCTGGGGTAACTACACTTTTGATTTGGATAATACTTTGTACTTCTTCACAGCAGGACGCCGAGAGTACTTTAACAAAGGTATCAAACAAGAAACTTTACTGAAAAAAAACTGACACTTGCGCAGGCATGGATCTATTCATTGAAGCCTTGGCTCAACTCAACCACCTTCTTAAGACCGCAGGAAGTGAAATAACTGTAATTGCATTTATCATTACACCAGGACGTACAAGCAGTTACAACGTAGAATCAATCAAGGTACGTTTACCTTCCATTGATTACAATCACAACTGTTCTCTTTTTTCTTCTTTATAGCACAACGCCTTGGTACTGCTATTGGGTTAACCAGACATTCTAGGGACAATCCATGCGCCGTGAAATCCGCGAAGTATGTAACAAAGTAGTAGAGAAAATCAGCGACAGACTGTATGAAACAATCCTACAAGGAAAAATGCCTGATGCAAACACTCTACTCACACAAGAAAACATCGTTAACTTGAAGAGACATGTCTTCTCTGTAAACAAACATTACGGATTACCGCCAATAACCACTCACAACGTCATTGACTCCGAAAACGATGGTACCACTCCTTTGCTGTTTGGGTTTTTTTGTTGACAAACTTGTTTTCTTTTCCCTCAGTTTGCTTCTTTTCACGGGCTTTTTTCTTTGAGGCCTGTGACAGCTCAATCATTTCTTTTTTTTCTTCACATTTACCTTTTGTTTGTTAAACTAATTCGCTTGTTTTATAGAAATATTACAACATTTGCGTGTATGTAAGTTGTTGAATAAAAAAGAAGATAAAGTAAAGGTTATTTACCATCCTGAATTCGTCAACGCTACAAGTCCAGTTCTACCATTAGGTACGTTTTTACATAACTCTCCAACGCTTTGCACTGAACAAAACCAAAAATCTCAAACACTACATCTTCAATACGTCAACAACTTTAAACAAGTTTGATCTTTGCATTTGCTCCATAACGTTATATTTGCTTATATTCTCTAGACTACCCTGAATTTGTTCGTGGTTGTCATATGGGCGCATTCCCTTCGTACTATGAACCATGGGGATACACTCCAGCAGAATGCACTGTAATGGGTGTACCTTCATTGACATCCAATTTGACTGGTTTCGCAAACTACATGGTTAGACGTGTTCGTAACCCTGAAGATCACGGTATTTATGTTGTAGACAGGTAAGTATCCTTGCATTTTATAATAAGTTTTTCAAAACGGTATTTGATATCACGTGCTCATCAAAACATGTAGGAGATACAAGAACTTTGAGGATTGCAAACATCAAATGGCAAACATCTTCTTCAAATTTTGCAAGCTTTCTCGAAGAGAACGTATCCAGGTACATACCATCACACTGCCAAAGAGATAATGCTAACACATTGTTTCAGCTACGTAACAGAACAGAACGCTTGAGTACACTCTTGGACTGGAAGTGTCTTGGTATGCAGTTTTTGTTAAATAGTTAAAACGACGACTTACTTTTAATCATTAGGCAAAGCATACTGGAAGGCCCGTAATATCGCCTTGGACCAAGTATTCAAAGACAAGTCTCCTGAACCTGCAGTATTCAGAAATCAAGAAGATGTAGCAGCCTAAACCAAATTATAAACACGACTATTATTAATCTATACACAACAACTAAAAACAACAGGCAAGAAAGGGAAGAAAGCCCTAAAGCCAGAACAAGAAAATAAACGATTACAGCTCAACTGTAAATTTACCTTTCTGCAAAAGCAACGCTGATACAACAATTGCATTAGTACGGCTCTAATTGAGAAGAACGTAACTGTGTACAATCAAGGAAGTGGTACAACTGAGACCAAGTTCAGTAGTTACTTGATTGCACTTTTGATTCAAGCTATTTAAATCTAAGAAGTTAGTGTGCACTTTTACTTTACTTTACATTTTATTTACAAGAAGTTGCGTGAAGCTGTGTTGTGTTAAAAAACATGAGCGCATCCAATCATTAAAGGTCCTAATGAAGTTATTTACTTTCAATGAGCATGAATCACATTGCAAATGTATTAGTACCTTTAGAAGTAGACCCAGTTTGATTTCCCTCCAATAAAGGCCTTGCATTCGCTGGACTCTCAAGGTTTATATCTGGTTTATAGTGCTTTATAGTTGCAACAATAGGACCCGCCTCACCATTCCACCAATATGGTATTGGAACCAAACATATCCCTGAAGAGAAAAAGATGTTAAGCCACGTAATCTCATAAAGTTTGTAACTTTTCTTACCTGCATCAGTACATTGCTGTTTCTTAACCATATCTACCATCTTTTGTCTTTCAGACAAGTGCCATCCAAATATATCACTGTAATGTTGTTCCCCTACACGTTCACATTCAGCAAAAATCAAAAAAAAAATTGGTAAGATTGTTGAATGTACCTTGATACTCGAGAGCAAGATTATACTCTGGTAAGTAAATATCAACACTCAAGGAATCGGCTTGAGACTGTACAATGACCCTAGCTTCCTCAATAATAGTGGCATCAGGAAGTATAGTCGTAATAGTCTTGAGGAGTAACCTAACAAGAAGGGGTAAGACGACAACAAAAACCTGTTAACAATTACTTACAACTGCTTGTTTTGTTTGTTTCTTTGCGGAAACAACTTCCAGTCCCACGGAAAATCAGGCTCAAGCATGGTTAAAGCTTTTGGCCAGAACCTCTGGAATCCACTGCCTCCCATACTTACAAGTTGTGGTAGTGTTACACGGTACCTTCATTTTCAATTAGCATGTATCTTTGATGTATTTAGGGCATTGGTGTACCATAGTTCTGGTCTATCAAGTAACAACTTTTCTTTGACTCTCCTCAAAAACTCTTTCTGGTTTGACATGTCCTTCCAGAACATAATGTCCTTGTAAGTAAATAACTGTTCATTCCAAGCAAACTTAGGGTATAACTCTCTCAACGCCTGCTTACCAGAACCAAACCTACTTGACATTAGCGTTCCAAAGGTTTAGTTTAGATGTCAAAATAAAATAAGGGTTAGCATTCAGCTGTTGTACAGGTACCGTACCGGTTCATCAATGTGTGTGCATTGTTAAATGTAATAACACCAACCTTTGTGTACCAGTCATCAAGAGTTTTGAGTGAGAATCGCCGCTCAAGATAATGCAAAAACACTCTATGTTCCTCCAAATCGCTGTTGCTTTTACGCTTTTCACGTAAAAAGTCACTCAACCTGTAACCTTTTGGAACAACCCTAATCAATACATATGTTAACATCCACAATCCTTACTTCAAACCACTTACAGAAACCTATCTCTTTCCCATTCATAATCAGGGTAGAGGGTTTGAACACAATGAGCGATTGATCTACGGTACATATAGATAATGCTATGAGCATGATATGGAGCAATGTCATCAGTTTTCACGCTATACCAATCGCTCAAATCTTTTAATTCTAGTTTTTCTGCTACATAATCTAAAGCACTTCGTTGAGTATCCAGATCCTTCCAAAAACCAACTGGTTTAAACCTTGAAAAACAATCAAAAAAAAGCACTCTTGGGGTTTTGGCATCTACATACATAAACTTCCATGGCTGCCAGTCATGTTCCGGATAAATACTTCTAAGGCACCGTGCAAGAGCGTGGTTGTAACTAAACAAACGTTGAGTATCACATTCTTATATGAACATAAGCGTGGTTAAAACATTAATACGTACACGTGACCGATTATACCAGCACCGCCAAAGTCGATAATGTCATTTACTGTAATCTTGTACCACCCATCAAGGTGCTTAACGCCTAGGCTTTCACCTATATCTTCAAAAGCAGTTCTTTGATTGTAGACGCTATCCCAATAACCCATGGGAGCGCACCTAATCACGTGATGTCAGATGACGTTCCACGTGAAACTCTTTTTCTGTAATACAAAACAAAACACGTGCGTGAAGCGCCAAGGTCGCCACCGGTACTGCGGATACACAGTTTGAAAGCAAAGAGACATTGAGCATCCGTAACTACAAAAAAGATAAGAATTTAGTAAAACCCATAAAACAAAATGTATTCACGAACATGTTGAGAAGACCCTTGCCACCATGAGCGAAAATAGAGTTGTTTGTGATTTTATACCATCCGCTTAGATCCTTGACATTTAAGTGTTCTCCTATATCATCAAGAGCGGCCCTTTGGTTCTGCAAATCAGACCAATACCTCATCGGCGCAAACCTTAATAAAATAACTGTCAACTAGATTAAACTAACTTTAACGTACTTAAAGTACCACGGTTTCCAATGAAACTCTGGATACAAAGTTTGTAGGCAAGTCGAGATTGATAGAGCATACCTTGATGATACAAAAGATCAGCTGTTGTTAACAACACATTACATAATTATTGTAAAAACAATAACGCACATGTCAAGCACACCACGACCACTGGTCGCGGATATGTCATAGTGATTGACTTGGTACCAATCCGAGAGATCCTTAACACCAAGTTTATGCCCTACCTCATCGATGACACTCTTTTGATTAACCAAGCTTTGCCAGAATTCTGTGGGCGTAGTACTAGAGCTTGTTGTTAGTGTCACTCGTTTATTCAAACTTCACGCGTACAAAAACCTCCACGGCTTCCATTCATAGTGAGGGTAGCACCACATTAAACACTTGGATAACGAGGAGGCGTGCCTGAGCGGTTTAATGTTAAACAAGAAAATGTGAACTTTAACAAACAGTTGTACGCACTTGTCAAGCAATACACCACCTCCTACATCCTGTAATTCATAATGATTTAATTTATACCACCCTTTAAAGGTGTATACGCGCAGTTTGCTAGCAATTACTTCTAAAAAGTGACATTGGTTCTCTTTCGCGTGCCAATGAGCTATTGGGACTCTTGCAGCGTATGCGACGGTCATTTCTAGCCACAAAAAACCAGACGTTAATTTAATATCGCTTGATAATTTAAACTAGCCACAGTAGCGTACGTACTTGCATTTTTATAAGCCTGGAGTAGCTAGTGACATTTTACAAAAATTTTGAACTACACAAACCGAGTATACGCTCACTTCTATCGCTACCTTGAGTGTTTTTGATTTGCTTTTTAAAATGAGTCCTTCTAACAAGTCGCCTTAGGTGTTTAAGCGCTGCCAATTTATTGTCACGAAAGCACACCAAGCCTGCGTTATAACCAAGCGTTGCATTCCCATAAAAACTGCGCTAGGTTCTCTTTTAGGTGCATTTTCCTGTTTTAGTAAAATAACACCGAAAACGAGAGTACTTGCAATGAATGACTCGATCTTTCGCCAAGTGCTTCTGTACGGCGAAGCACTACTGTTGTTGATAGCTGCAAATATTATTGCAACAGGATTATGGGTACTAGCGAGCACACAACCCATCGTACGCGATTTGAGCGAATGCACGTACTGTTTTTTGACGTTATCACATAGTTTGTTTCTGCATTAGTGGCTACCATCGCCATGATAGCAATGGTTGCTACTCTTGCGCTATTTGTAGTGTATTTCAAGGCATTTAGGAACTTGATGTCGGCCAGTACGCAATGTTTATAATTATTTTTGTCACCAAAACAAACAACCAAACATCGCTGATTCACATTGTAGAACGTACAAACGACAGATTTTTGAGCGCACTACGCTTTGTTTTGCCTTTCGTAGCAATTCTTTTCTCGCTCATTCTTGGCTTTGCTATGGCACAAGCTGGAGGCACTTATTGGCAATACATACAACGAGGTAACACTATAATATAAAAACAAACTGAAGTGCTAAATCGTTTTTGCCAGGTGTCGCAGAAGTGTCTGTTGAAGACTTTAATTCGCCAGTACGTACTCGAAAATGATGTGTTAGGTTGTACTTACATGTAGCTTTCAGGAATCCATTCCAAGAGACGTTTTGGGTTACAAATTTACGCCACCACACAAGGTTTTAGCGAATCCGAAATAGTACGATCTCAATCATTGATTTAGTGATGTTTAATTTTTCTTTCGTTTTTTTGTTTCAGTCTCCTTACAATTACATGACTAGTTACACTGGAGTACACCTCACAAAAGGTAAAGCACATGACCTAGTATGTGCAAAACCAATCACAATAAATATAGCAAGTACTACACTGGCCAACAACACAGTACGCACCAGCCCAACTCAGCGTATATTTTCCAGCTTTTTTTTTTGGTTCATTCCAAATGTGCTAACATGTTGTTCCAGGAAACCGCCGTCTTCTTTGTAGTTTGTGAAATTCGTAACACAAGAAATATAACTGACTGCTTCTACATTAAAAACACTTGTACTGACACGTGGGAAGAAGGTGGTAGACAGGGACTAAGGCTTAGCGACAAGGACATTGAGCGCTACAATCTAAAAAATAGAGTCATGGTATGTGATCACCTGATTACAGTAACAAACATAAGTTGTCACTGTCGTTTTTGTGAGAAAAAAGAAATCGTCATTTAGCGAAATTGACGTCCAAACTAGGTACTCGATGATGGTGTCACATTTCCAACAATCGCTAATCCAATATTCATCAAATGGGTGCCGCTATCAAAAGCAATCACAACTTCTATGGTAGAATTCTGGGCGATTGCAGCACTGATGAATATTGTTTTTCTTTTGGTTAGTTTTGCAATTATATACAAAGCACTGGGTCTTCCCACATGTAAAGGCGCTCCAGAAAAAACCTCCATAGACACATTACTTCGCAACATACGAGATGAGCTCACATGTGGCATGTCAACTCTGGTACGCACGCACTGATTTTTAAAAAAACAAAGAAGTTTTGAAAACGTTGACACTTTCAATGTGTCAAACTACATCAAATGTACAATAATCGAAGCACCCCCCCCTCCTTCTAACCAAACGGAATTATATGTAGATGTCAATCGTCGATGTTCCTGAAAGTGGTAAATGGGAAGGATTCTACAAAGTCAAAGGAGAATCAGAAGCTCTTTCATTTGACAAGCTTCGCTTCACTATTGATAGGCTTGACAATACTCTAATTCATGTTGTCGGTACTGGATCAATTGATAGACTTAATAGCAGCAAAAAGTTTCTATTCAAAGGATTTGTTGTGCAGGTACGTAATTTTCTTTTGGAAGTATTACAAGTTTTCTCTTTTAAATCATCACCCCTTATGTACTTTCTAGTCGTCCAATCGCACGTTAAAACTACGTTGTCTCAAATATAGCATCGGGCAAGCCAGTTGCGAAGTTTTTTCAGGGGAGTGTAAGCTTTCAACAGACGCCTTTTTCTTTAAGGGATTTTGGCATAAAAAGAAACGAGGACCAGCAAAAGTACAAGGAGGATTTCAAATATGGCCTGCTGGGCATTTCAGTTTGGACATGAGCACTGAAACAGAGAAACTCGTTTAACAACGAAACAAAATTACGGAAAAAAAAAAAAAAAAAACCCACCGTACACCACGCTCAGTACCAACACCACCAACTTTATAATCACGTCTCACCATAGCGATAGCTTGCTGTATGTACAATAAATACTTTATAATCATTGAAGTCTATCCACAATAAACTTCCACTGAACAACAATTATAAAAAAAAGTAGAGGTACAAGCGTTCCAATAAACGAAATTGTTATTTTGTGGATACGTACTGGCTATGTACCAAATAAATTCGTGGGAGTCTAACTGAGTCGTTGTGTACAAGAACACTCATAACCGTACTAAACGGCGATTTTTATGACCTAGCGACACGTGGATATCTCTTGTACTGTATTTTAATGAAAATTTGCTAAATTCTTCCAAAAATTTCTATTGAGCTGTTTTACGGAAGCTGTTATACTCCAACGCGTTTAAAAACGTTGCGGGCGCACCTAAGAATGGGAAAGCGTGTGCGAAACTGTCCGTTGGCACCAACCACGCTGTTTAACTAGGTTGTAGGTTTTTTTTTGACAATTTTTTATACAGTATCCATTCTCGCAGCGACGTAGTGCGGTATAAGAGTGTTGTAAGGTAGTAAAGGGGCGAAAACTCGATATTTTCGGGAAAGGGGCTGAGTCTCACAACCGTGTAGCCTAAAGCGGCGCAAATGGAGAAGACGACACAGGGGCACCAACACAAAGCAAGTTACTGCAAAACGCGAGGCGAACGCACCGCGCGGAAGGAGCAACAAAAAAAAAAGTGTAGTGCGCGCCTCTAGAAAGTCGCTTCTCTTCCCTTGGCAAAAGGAGGTGTGGTTTGAAGGCAAATTATGAAAGAAAACAAAAAAAAAAAAAAAAGGGTTAAAACAAGCCCTTCTTTTTTTTCGTTTTCCAGAAATTGCCTTCCCCTCTTCCCCCCCAAAACACAAGCCCACAGGGAGTGCACGGTGGCATGGGTTCGCCCACCGTGCAGCACATTTGCGGCGCCAGTTAATCGCAACAAAGATGCGAAAAAAAAACAGCGCAAGAACCTGAGAGGTCGCTGTCTTCTTTAACCTAGGAGATGAGCCCTAAGTGCAAGGTGCACAGCCGATATTAATCTGTAGGCGCACATGAAAAACCAACCCAACCTACCCACTTGTTTACGGCTACTCTAGCTTTTTATGAGATAGAAAGGGGCTTTGCTGTTTGAGCTTTGCCTTCCTAGTATATCCATCGATGACGATGCCAAAGTGGAGTAGTAGGGCGTGATTGTGTGTGCGTGTAATATAGAGCTGTGTGTCCTTAATCAAAACGGTACCATGTGCTTCTCTTCTAACATTATAACGCCGAACACAACGAGCGTAGAAATGTTAATCGAGTTGCCATCATCAAACCCAACCTGATAGAAGCTCTTCTCTTCTAACATTATATAACGCCTTGAACACACATGAGCGTAGAAATGTTAATCGAGTTCGTTCATATCAGTGACATTATGTGAAGTTATATATCTTCTAACATTATAACGCCCAATGTAATAATGGAGCGTAGAAATGTTAATCGAGTTACTCACAACTGATGAAGCTCTTCTCTCTTCTAACATTATAACGCCAAACACAACGAGCGTAGAAATGTTAATCGAGTCTTTGTACCACCCTATGTTTGTAAATGCAATACGACATCTACAATGATGACGATTGTGCAAATACAAAATGGAGACGAGTCATCCCCTCTTCTTTCACCTTATCTCTGTTACTTGTAATAGTAGCAGATTGAGAAAGGTGTTAATCGAGGTATTGACTAAAACTCAAAAAGGGTTTGAGAGTTACAACTCTAGTAGTTGTCCAGTTGAGGTCCTTAGTGGGCATCAACTAACCCATATATGTAAAAACCATGTTTCTCTTCTAGCATTAGAACACTCATTCAGAGGTGTAGAAATGCTAATCGAGTTTCAAAGGTTTACAAATACATAGTTCCTAGAGTGTGTGTGCAAGTCACAGTACCAGGAGTTACAAAAGCAAGTGGAAGCCCTTAGTGGGCAAAAAACCTGCCTATGTAAGAAAACATACAGATTCTCTTCTAGCATTAGAACACTCATTTTGAAGTGTAGAAATGCTAATCGAGTACTCTATGATGATGACAACAAATGTACTTCTCTTCTAGCATTAGAACACTCATCTGAAGTGTAGAAATGCTAATCGAGTTGTAAAGTCATGAGCATCCAAAGATGTGCAAAGTCACATTGACTTGGATGGTACAAAAAGCAAGCTGGAGCCCTTAGTGGGCAACAACTGCCTATGTAAGAATACATGTTCTCTTCTAACATTATAACACTCTCTCTAAAGAAGGTGTAGAAATGTTAATCGAGTCATAACAATACTACAGCTCTAAGTATGTGCAAAGTCACATGCTTGGGTGGATGAAAGGAATCGAAAGTGTTCCAATTAATCCACAGAAGTTGTATAACCACATCCAAAACACCCAATGGAAAGACAAGTATCAAGTACTTGGGTAAATAATAGATGTGAGCCTGAAGCAAATGTGAAAGGCAAATTGATGGAAAGGCACACAAGCCAAGTACATCAATGAAAGCAAAGTGTAGCTAATAGCTACAACTTGAAGAGTTAATAAGGAAAGGCACAGTCCAAGTACTTGAATAGTAAAGAAAAATTAAAAAAAAAAAAAAGAGTGTATAAAAAATGATGCAGTTGCAAGCTATTACCGACGATGCCTCAAGGGCTACTCAGTAAAAAATAGGCATGACTCATCAAGAAAAGTAGTCCTTTAAAAAGACACAACCCTATGCTGTTGTGGCAATGTGCTCTATGAGCATCTCTTGCCATAAAAACCATAACCAAGACACATCAGCTTCTTCTCCAACAAGAAAGGCTGATGTTGTCCGGCACCAGGTATTTGTGATGTTCATCAAAAATACCTTCATCTTACATCCTCCTTGAAAGAGAATAGGAACAAAGATAGAATGGTTTCTTATGAAGTTCATTCTTCAAAAAACCACCTAAAAACCTCAACCACCTTTGGTCTGATGAGAAATTATTTTAAATGCAGCTGTCTGCTTTAAAACTCTGATGCAAAAGGTACCTGGTTGAGCCTGCCAGGAGTGATAAGCTTTCTCGAAGGATTAAGCCATGCAAGCTCAGCAAAGAGGTATCCTCGGAGCCGCAAACGGCTCCTTAAAACGGTCGTAACCCACCCGACAAGACTAATAATGGTCACGTCATTTTGCACACAGGAACTTGTTTTCCTAAACGCACTATAACCAAAACTCGTGGCCTCCCCCGCGGATAACCGGGATTAAAGGAAACCTGCGGCTAATACGTAATGCGCCTAGCGCTGCCGATGGGCCCCTCTGCTGCAAGGACCCATCGGTCGCATCCAACGCTCAGGAGCGGACGATCACCCGATCCCATCTTGGTTCGCCAAGGGAAGCAGCCTCCCCTTAGGAAGCGGCGTCCGTACTCCGTCGGGAAGAGCGGCGTTGGGGCATGCGATGGAGTTATGAGGAGTTCTCTCTGACTAGACATGTTTCTAAAAAAAAATTGTTAAAGTTTACATAAGTGAAACTAGGTGAAAGAAAAATGAACACTGTTCAAATCTCGATCCTTCGCTGAATGTGCTTCTTCATAAAAAAGATCATATCGATATAAAGTTGAGAGTTCTCCCCCTCCACGAGTCGGAAGGGCGGCCGACCTATCAGCCAGGCGGTAGGGTAACGGCCTACCGCGGCAGTGACGGGTAACGGGGAACTAGGGTTCGGTTCCCGGAGAAGGGGCATTAGATACGGCCCCTGTACTTACGGGTAACAGCAGGCGCGTAACTTGGCCATTGATTGCAAATCGAGCCAGCGACTGAGTGTAACGAGGCCGGTATTTAAACCGGTCGTCGCAATGAGGGGCAACTGAATGTCGCCCTGAGAAACTATTGGAGGACAAGTTGGGTGCCAGCACCCGCGGTAACACCCACTCCGAAAGCTTATACTTTTGCTGTTGCTGTTAAAGCGCTCGCAGTCCAAACAACGACACAGCTGAGAGGGACAAGGTTTAGATAGGAGTTTACTCCTTGACATAAACCCCCCGACTCTTTTTCATCGCCCGACCAGGCATAAATGGCTTCGCTCAAACGCAAGGTCAGTTTAGGCTTCGGCCGCTATGCCACCCACCAGCATCCTGGAATTGGGCTTTAAAAAAACAAAAACAACACTTTACCAAGTGCGACGCTCAAGTCTCATTTTAACTAAGTATGAACAATATCCTGATATGCAAGTCTGAGTGAAAACTCATGTTCTTCATTAAGGGAATAAAAACATTGTGAATTACAAAAGTACTTTGAGGAAAAACTTGAGTTAGTCTTCACACTAATAAAGAACACACGATTACTAGGTGCGTACGGGGTAGAGAGTGTGGTATCAGCGAGGAGTGAAATCTTTTGACCTGATCCAAACTACCCGAAGCGAAGGCGCTCTGCAAGGGCGTGGCCGGTGATCTAGAACGATGGTGGAGGGAGCGAAGCGGATTAGAGACCCGTGTAGTCTCCACAGTAAACGATGCCGACTGAATGGGCGCCGGGCAAACCAAGGCTCGGGGCCCGTTCCCACGGGAAACCGAAGTAATCGGGCCCAGGGGGGAAGTATGGTCGCAAGGCTGAAACTTAAAGGCATTGACGGAGCAACACCACCAGGCTCTGGAGGCTGCGGCTCAATTTGACTCAACGCGCGACAACTTACCGGGATCGGACGCTCTAAGGGGACGAACAGACTGAAGGGTCTTTTCCGAGTTAGCTAACGGTGGTGCATGGTCGTTTTAGGCTCGTGGACTTATCTGTCAGGTTTATTCCGATAACGGGCGAGATCGCTACTGTCACATTGATTCCCCCGCCTCGTGCGGGACCCCTGTGCAGGACTGACGGCGAAAAGTCGTAAGAAGCGGCGGCTATAACAGATCCGGGATGCCCCCAGATATTCCGGGCCGCACGCGGCCTACACTGCTTAGTTCAACGGGTTCCTGGGCCGAACAGGCATCCGGGCAAGCCCTGAAACCGCCAGAACACTTCTTCACGACAGCGAGTTAAACCTCAGATTTAATTATCTAAATACGACTACACTTAAACGCACCTTCGGAAACTACCACCTTCAAAAACAAAGTCTGTCCTGAACCTTAATATAAAGAGTTAACCCCCTCGTCGAGGCTTTTTAGGAAGTTAAATTCCTTTAATGTTAAGATGAGAAGCGCTGTTAGATGAAAACTTACATCTTTGGACTTTGTTCCTTAGTGTAAACATTGAAAGAGCTGTGGATCGTTTCAAATTAACAAATAAGGTTTCTTCTTCACTTAAATGCTTTGACTTGGAAGATTATATCTTTACCAAGGCAAACTTTATTATGAAGTAAGTTTCTGCAATGTTCATAAAAAAATACATGAAAGCGCACCGTGTGGTCGATTTGGATGTTAAGTGTGCTCAATGCTGCTTCTCCGAAAAGACACATGCGTGCTTAGGGACTGGTTGCTGTAACTGTAGCCACGAACGCGGAATGCCTCGTACAGGTGTGTCATCAACGCACCTGGAATCTGTCCCTGTTGCTTGTACACACCGCCCGTCGCATCGACCGATGTGGGTGCGAGTGAGACCAGGGGGGACGACCGGCTTGCCGGTTATCGAACCTGCTCGAACTTGCGCTCATAAAGGATGATGAAGTCGTAACAAGGTTTCAGTAGGTGAACCTGCTGAAGGATCAATACTATTGGTATTAAACCCTTAGAAGCAATTAAACCAACTTTTAACCAAGTTTAAAAGAAAAAAATTGGAGTATCAGCTCTGGTTTGGTAAATCTAATCTTACCTCGGTAAGTGAAAGATGCAATCATCCTCTGCTGTGGTGATATCTTGTATATCTGCCAGCTCCACAACCGCCATTTTGGCAAACCAAAACACAGTCGTGGCACGACTATAAAGAACGTCAAGATTTTCGAAAGAAACCAAACCTTGTCGGTGAACGGTTAGGCACCTCCCCCGAAGAAGGCCATGGATCACTATGAAACCAGCCACCGGAATCGCTCTCATCTGAAGGTGGCATTGCCGAATGCCTCAGGCCGCGTTCTGTATTCTCACGAATCACAGGCAAAGGAGCGTGACTCAGCGACGCCAGCAAAACAAACACTAAATTTATTTGGTGCTGCGTATGGTGTACACACTTAATCTTCTAAAAAAGAAAGTGGTTGCCACAACTAATTAATAAATTGCCGGAAGTGACGTTCCTCCAGAACTCATGCCTAGCTTACTTAAGCGAAGCTTTAGAGGGAAGGTTGGTTTACATACTGAACTGAAAGCATTAAAAAAACACAACTTGCGTCCTGAGTTACACTTGGCGACCTGCCTAAGTTAAGCATATCATTGGGGCAGAGGAAAGGAAACCAAAAGGGACTCCCTGAGTAGCGGCGAGCGAAAGGGGACAAGCTCAAGCCTGAATCCGAGCCTAGCATCGGAGTTGTGGGCTAAGGCGTGGTGGCTCTTCCAGACGTTGACGGGAATTACGCACGAGTCGTAGCCGTAGAGGGTGCGAGCCCCGTACGCTGTCAACCGAGGAAATAGAGTCCCATCGTCCAGGAGTAGTATGGTTTGGCCGTGCCATACGAAGTTACCGGGAGGTTACCCGGCA
Source organism: Trichosphaerium sp. ATCC 40318 (assembly GCA_038496445.1). Classification (NCBI taxonomy): domain Eukaryota; phylum Discosea; class Flabellinia; family Trichosidae; genus Trichosphaerium; species Trichosphaerium sp. ATCC 40318. The sequence goes on along the minus strand of JALMLS010000501.1, from coordinate 1,378 downwards.
AGGCTAAGTATCGGGAGGTGGCCGATAGCGCACCAGTACCGTGAGGGAAGACTGAAACAGCACTCCTCGATAGAGGGTTAAAAGACCCGAAGCCGGCAAGGGTACAAATGGCACGGAGTACGTAGGTGCCCTGCACCTAATCTGCACATGGCAGACGCTCTTGTAGCGAGGGAAAAGCGACCGGGGCCTTGTGCCCTGGAAGATTATAATGAAACAAAACGTCGAGGGGAAGGTAATAGAGGTGACCAACACAAAAAAGTCATACTGGCTAATCGTGCTGTCCACACCATCCTACAAGCTGAAAAGCATAAAAACGTGGGTTTGGTTGAAAGGACATCAAAAAGCACTTTTAAACCTTTAAATGATGTTGGTTCACTGAAATTACTGAAACCTCCGAATGTACGTCTTCCGAAAGGAACGAAGCTCGTCATTCATCGTCCACAACCTCAATGAGGCTCTATGCCCTTATTGGGCCATGGCCTCCGTGTATCCCGTCTTGAAACACGGATCAAGGAGTTCGCCGAGCGTGCGAGGGTGAGATCAAACCTCCAACCCGCACAGAAATGAAGCCAAGGATAAGCTCCTAGGCCAAGTTCTTCTTATATAAAAACAAACGTATTACACTATATAAGTTTGCAAAGATCGACATAAAAAACCGACTATGCTATTATCATGTTTTTGTTACGCAAGTAATTAAAAACACGTCACACCAAAGTAGATACACTTTGCCATCTCCGGCGTTGTTCTCTTGGCAGGCGATAGTACGTTGGGCGATACCCGAAAGGTAGCGATCTATACCCGAAAAGGGGGAAGGCGGGAGAAATCCCGCTGGACGCCCGTAGCGTTGCTGACGTGCAAATCGCTCGCCGGACATTGGGTATAGGGGCGAGAGACCAAACGAGCTGCCAACGTAGCTGGTACCGTTCGAAGTATCCCTAAGGATAGAGGGGGTCCGTGACGCCGGTCTCGTCTCGTAGAGCCACTGGAAAGAGGTATCGGAGGCCAAAGTTGCCATCGACCTATTATCAAACACATAAGAGGCGACCGACCACAGGCCGAATGGCTGTGGTCACCGAGACGGTGGACCCCTATTGGGCCGGTCTTGATAAGCAGGACTGACGAGACGGTTTTAAACGCGAGCAGCAGCAAAGGCGCCCGAATAGGCAGTAACCAAGACAACGAAGGCGGTGTTCCAGTTTAGACAGCTGGAAGGTGGACATGGAAGTCGTCATCCTCTAAGGAGTGAGTAACTTCTCACCAGCCGAATTGGGACGCGCCGAAAATGGATGGCGCTAAACTGCCTTAGCCGCCGCTGCGCGATCGCCCCGGCTCGGCCCAGGGTGCGGTAGGACGGCGTGCTGGTGGCGTAGAAGGGGGG